>JAIUSX010000281.1:0-216543 GCA_026573805.1 Hesperophylax magnus | reverse complement strand
ATTTTGCTGATTTTCTGACTAATTTCGGTTCAATCCAAGATTCTGATCACAATTCCAAAATTTCAGAACGTTTGGATTCATAGAGCTTGAATAACTAACTTTTAAAGTTCGAACCCAAGTCTTATATTAGCGCCCTTAAAATATTTGTTTTTTCCATAAATGCCTCTTTTTGCCGGTTTTGTGACTGATTTTGGTTCGGACCAACATTCTTATCATAGTTCCAAAATTTCAGCCCGTTTGGTTTCATAGAACCTGAAAATCTGGCTTTAAAAAATCTAACCCAAGTCTTAAATTAGCCCCTTTAAGAAATGTTATTCGTTCAGAAATGAAAATTTTTACCGATTTTGTGACTGATTTCGGTTCGATCAAAGATTCTGAGCACAATTCCAAAATTTCAGCCCGTTTGGATTCATAGAGCCTGAATAAATGACTTTTAAAGTTCGAACCCAAGTCTCAAATCAGCGCCCAAAAAAAATATTATGTTTGACAAAATGCAGCTTTTTGCCGATTTGTGACTGATTTCGGTTTGGACCAAGATTTTGATCATGATTCCAAAATTTCAGCCCGTTTGGTTTCATAGAGCATGAATAACTGACTTTTAAAGATCGAACCCAAGTTTCAAATCAGCGCCCAAAAAAAATATTATGTTTTACAAAATGCAGCTTTTTGCCGATTTTTTGACTGATTTCGGTTTGGACCAAGATTTTGATCATGATTCCAAAATTTCAGCCCGTTTGGTTTCATAGAGCATGAAAATTTGGCTATTATAAATCAAACCCAAGTCTCAAATTAGCGCCCATAAAAAATATGATTTTTCCAAAAATGCAACTTTTTGCCGATTTTGTGACTGATTTCAGTTTGGACCAAGATTTTGATTATGATTCCAATATTTCAACCCGTTTGGTTTCATAGAGCTTAATAAACTGGCATTTAAAGTTCGAACCCAAGTCAAAATTCAGCGCCCCAAAGAAATATTATTTTTCCAAAAATGCAATTTTTGCCGATTTTGTGACTGATTTCGGTTTGGACAAAGATTTTTCTCATTATTCCAAAATTTCAGCCCGTTTGGTTTCATTGAGCCTCAAAAAATGACTTTTAAAGTTCGAACCCAAGTCTAAAATCAGCGCCCCAAAAACATATGATTTTTCCAAAAATGCAAAATTTTGCTGATTTTCTGACTAATTTCGGTTCAATCCAAGATTCTGATCACAATTCCAAAATTTCAGAACGTTTGGATTCATAGAGCCTGAATAACTAACTTTTAAAGTTCGAACCCAAGTCTTATATTAGCGCCCTTAAAATATTGGTTTTTTCCATAAATGCATCTTTTTGCCGGTTTTGTGACTGATTTTGGTTCGGACCAACATTCTTATCATAGTTCCAAAATTTCAGCCCGTTTGGTTTCATAGAACCTGAAAATCTGGCTTTAAAAAATCTAACCCAAGTCTTAAATTAGCCCCTTTAAGAAATGTTATTCGTTCAGAAATGAAAATTTTTACCGATTTTGTGACTGATTTCGGTTCGATCCAAGATTCTGAGCACAATTCCAAAATTTCAGCCCGTTTGGATTCATAGAGCCTGAATAAATGACTTTTAAAGTTCGAACCCAAGTCTCAAATCAGCGCCCCAAAAACATATGATTTTTCCAAAAATGCAAAATTTTGCTGATTTCTGACTAATTTCGGTTCGATCCAAGATTCTGATCACAATTCCAAAATTTCAGCACGTTTGAATTCATAGAGCTTGAATAACTGACTTTTAAAGTTCGAACCCAAGTCTTATATTAGCGCCTTTAAAATAATAGATTTTTCCATAAATGCATCTTTTTGCCGGTTTTGTGACTGATTTTGGTTCGGACCAACATTTATATCATAGTTCCAAAATTTCAGCCCGTTTGGTTTCATAGAACCTGAAAATCTGGCTTTTTAAGTTCGAACCCAAGTCTCAAATTAGCGCCCATAAAAAATATTATTTTTCAAAAAATGAAACTATTTGCCGATTTTGTGACTGACTTCGGTTTGGACCAAGATTCTGATCATGATTCCAAAATTTCAGACCGTTCGGTTTCATTGAGCCTGAAAAAATGACTTTTAAATTTCAAACCCAAGTCTCAAATCAGCGCCCAAAAAAAATATTATGTTTGACAAAATGCAGCTTTTTGCCGATTTTGTGACTGATTTCGGTTTGGACCAAGATTTTGATCATGATTCCAAAATTTCAGCCCGTTTGGTTTCATAGAGCATGAATAACTGACTTTTAAAGATCGAACCCAAGTTTCAAATCAGCGCCCAAAAAAAATATTATGTTTGACAAAATGCAGCTTTTTGCCGATTTTGTGACTGATTTCGGTTTGGACCAAGATTCTGATCATGATTCCAAAATTTCAGCCCGTTTGGTTTCATAGAGCATGAAAATTTGGCTATTATAAATCAAACCCAAGTCTCAAATTAGCGCCCATAAAAAATATGATTTTTCCAAAAATGCAACTTTTTGCCGATTTTGTGACTGATTTCAGTTTGGACCAAGATTTTGATTATGATTCCAATATTTCAACCCGTTTGGTTTCATAGAGCTTAATAAACTGGCATTTAAAGTTCGAACCCAAGTCAAAATTCGGCGCCCCAAAGAAATATTATTTTTCCAAAAATGCAATTTTTGCCGATTTTGTGACTGATTTCGGTTTGGACAAATATTTTTCTCATTATTCCAAAATTTCAGCCCGTTTGGTTTCATTGAGCCTCAAAAAATGACTTTTAAAGTTCGAACCCAAGTCTAAAATCAGCGCCCCAAAAACATATGATTTTTCCAAAAATGCAAAATTTTGCTGATTTTCTGACTAATTTCGGTTCAATCCAAGATTCTGATCACAATTCCAAAATTTCAGAACGTTTGGATTCATAGAGCCTGAATAACTAACTTTTAATGTTCGAACCCAAGTCTTATATTAGCGCCCTTAAAATATTGGTTTTTTCCATAAATGCATCTTTTTGCCGGTTTTGTGACTGATTTTGGTTCGGACCAACATTCTTATCATAGTTCCAAAATTTCAGCCCGTTTGGTTTCATAGAACCTGAAAATCTGGCTTTAAAAAATCTAACCCAAGTCTTAAATTAGCCCCTTTAAGAAATGTTATTCGTTCAGAAATGAAAATTTTTACCGATTTTGTGACTGATTTCGGTTCGATCCAAGATTCTGAGCACAATTCCAAAATTTCAGCCCGTTTGGATTCATAGAGCCTGAATAAATGACTTTTAAAGTTCGAACCCAAGTCTCAAATCAGCGCCCCAAAAACATATGATTTTTCCAAAAATGCAAAATTTTGCTGATTTCTGACTAATTTCGGTTCGATCCAAGATTCTGATCACAATTCCAAAATTTCAGCACGTTTGAATTCATAGAGCTTGAATAACTGACTTTTAAAGTTCGAACCCAAGTCTTATATTAGCGCCTTTAAAATAATAGATTTTTCCATAAATGCATCTTTTTGACGGTTTTGTGACTGATTTTGGTTCGGACCAACATTTATATCATAGTTCCAAAATTTCAGCCCGTTTGGTTTCATAGAACCTGAAAATCTGGCTTTTTAAGTTCGAACCCAAGTCTCAAATTAGCGCCCATAAAAAATATTATTTTTCAAAAACTGAAACTATTTGCCGATTTTGTGACTGACTTCGGTTTGGACCAAGATTCTGATCATGATTCCAAAATTTCAGACCGTTCGGTTTCATTGAGCCTGAAAAAATGACTTTTAAATTTCAAACCCAAGTCTCAAATCAGCGCCCCAAAAAAATATTATTTTCCCAAAAATGCAACTTTTTGCCGATTTTGTGACTGATTTCGGTTTGGACAAAGATTTTTATCATGATTCCAGAATTTCAGACCGTTTGGTTTCATTGAGCCTTAAAAAATGGCTTTTAAAGTTCGAACCCAACTCTCAAATCAGCGCCCAAAAAAAATGTTATTTTCCAAAATTGCAACTATTTGCCGATTTTGTGACTGATTTCGGTTTGGACAAGATTCTGATCATGTATCTAAAATTCCAGACCGTTTGGTTTCATTGAGCCTGAAAAAATGGCTTTTAAAGTTCGAACCCAAGTCTCAATTCAGCGCCCCAAAGAAATATTATTTTTCAAAAAATGCAACTATTTGCCGATTTTGTGACTGATTTCGGTTTGCACGAGATTCTGATCATGTATCCAAAATTTCAGACCGTTTGGTTTCATTGAGCCTTAAAAAATGGCTTTTAAAGTTCGAACCCAACTCTCAAATCAGCGCCCAAAAAAATATTATTTTTCAAAAATGCAACTATTTGCCGATTTTGTGACTGATTTCGGTTTGTACAATATTCTGATCATGATTCCAATATTCAACCCGTTTGGTTTCATAGAGCCTGAATAACTGACTTTTTAGCCCTTTAAGAAATGTTATTGTTTCAGAAATGAAAATTTTTACCGATTTTGTGACTGATTTCGGTTCGATTCAAGATTCTGAGCACAATTCCAAAATTTCAGCCCGTTTGGATTCATAGAGCTTGAATAACTGACTTTTAAAGATCGAACCCAAGTCTCGAATCAGCGCCCATAAAAATATTATTTTTCCATAAATGCATCTTTTTGCCGGTTTTGTGACTGATTTTGTTTGGATCAAGATTCTTATCATGGATCCAAACTGTCAGCCCGTTTGGTTTCATTGAGCATGAAAAAATGGCTTTTAAAGTTCGAACACAAGTCTAAAATTAGCGCCCATAAGAAATATAATTTTTCCAAAAATGCAAAATTCTGCCGATTTTGTGACTGATTTCGGTTTGGACCAAAATTACTATCATGATTCCATAATTTCAGCCCGTTTGGTTTCATAGAGCATGAAAATTTAGCAATTAAAAAACAAAACCCAAGTCTCAAATTAGCGCCCATAAAAAATATGATTTTTCGAAAAATGCAAAATTTTGCCGTTTTTGTGACTGATTTCAGTTTGGACCAAGATTTTGATAATGATTCCAATATTGCAACCCGTTTGGTTTCATAGAGCTTAATAAACTGGCATTTACAGTTCGAACCCAAGTCTCAAATCAGCGCCCATAAAAAATATTATTTTTCCAAAAATGCAAAATTTTGCCGATTTTGTGACTGATTTCGGTTAGATCACAATTCCGAAATTTCAGCCCGTTTGGATTCATAGAGCCTGAATAACTGACTTTTAAACTTCGAACCCAAGTCTCAAATCAGGGCCCCAAAAATGCAAAATTTTGCCGATTTTGTGACTGATTTCGGTTAGATCACAATTCCAAAATTTCAGCCCGTTTGGATTCATAGAGCCTGAATAACTGACTTTTAAAGTTCGAACCCAAGTCTATAATCAGAGCCCCAAAAAAATATTATTTTTCCATAATTGCAAAATTTTTCTGATTTTCTGACTTATTTCGGTTCGATCCAAGATTCTGATCACAATTCCAAAATTTCAGCCCGTTTGGATTCATAGAGCCTGAAAAAATGACTTTTAATGTTCGAACCCAAGTATTAAATCAGGGCCCAAAAAAAATATTATTTTTCCAAAAATGCAACTTCTTGCTGATTTTGTTACTGACTTTGGTTTGGACAAAGATTTTGATCATGATTCCAAAATTTCAGCCCGTTTCGTTTCATTGAGCTTTAAAAAATGGCTTTTAAAGTTCGAACCCAAGTCTCAAATCAGCGCCCATAAAAAATATTATTTTTCCATAAATGCAACTTTTTGCCGATTTTGTGAGATATTTCGGTTTGGATAAGATTCTGATCATAATTCCGAAATTTCAGCCCGTTTGGATTCATAGAGCTTGAATAACTGAATTTAAAAGTTCGAACCCAAGTTCAAATCAGCGCCCATAAAAAATATTTTTTTTCCAAAAATGCAACTTTTTGCCGATATTGTGACTGATTTCGGTTTGGACCAAGATTTTGATCATGATTCCAAAATTGTACCCCGTTTGGTTTGATTGAGTCTGAAAAAATGACTTTTAATGTTCGAACCCAAGTATTAAATAAGGGACCCAAAAAAATATTATTTTTCCAAAAATGCAACTTTTTGCAGATTTTGTGACTGATTTCGGTTTGGACCAAGATTTTGATCATGATTCCAAAATTGTACCCCGTTTGGTTTGATTGAGTCTGAAAAAATGACTTTTAATGTTCGAACCCAAGTATTAAATAAGGGACCCAAAAAAATATTATTTTTCCAAAAATGCACCATTTTGCCGATATTGTGACTGATTTCGGTTTGGATTATATTTTGATCACAATTCCAAAATTTCAGCCCGTTTGGATTCATAGAGCCTGAATAACTGACTTTTAAACTTCGAACCCAAGTCTCAAATCAGGGCCCCAAAAATGCAAAATTTTGCCGATTTTGTGACTGATTTCGGTTAGATCACAATTCCGAAATTTCAGCCCGTTTGGATTCATAGAGCCTGAATAACTGACTTTTAAACTTAGAACCCAAGTCTCAAATCAGGGCCCCAAAAATGCAAAATTTTGCCGATTTTGTGACTGATTTCGGTTAGATCACAATTCCAAAATTTCAGCCCGTTTGGATTCATAGAGCCTGAATAACTGACTTTTAAAGTTCGAACCCAAGTCTCAAATCAGCGCCCCAAAAAAAAATTTTTTTTCCAAAAATGCAAAATTTTGCCGATTTTGTGACTGATTTCGGTTAGATCACAATTCCAAAATTTCAGCCCGTTTGGATTCATAGAGCCTGAATAACTGACTTTTAAAGTTCGAACCCAAGTCTATAATCAGAGCCCCAAAAAAATATTATTTTTCCAAAATTGCAAAATTTTTCTGATTTTCTGACTTATTTCGGTTCGATCCAAGATTCTGATCACAATTCCAAAATTTCAGCCCGTTTGGATTCATAGAGCCTGAAAAAATGACTTTTAATGTTCGAACCCAAGTATTAAATCAGGGCCCCAAAAAAATATTATTTTTCCAAAAATGCAACTTTTTGCCGATTTTGTGACCTTTTTCGGTTTGGAGCAAGATTTTGATCATGATTCCAAAATTTCATCCTGTTTGGTTTCATTGAGCCTGAAAAAAATGTCTTTTAAAGTTCGAACCCAAGAATCAAATCGGCGCACATAAAAAATATAATTTTTCCAAAAATGCAACTTCTTGCTGATTTTGTTACTGACTTTGGTTTGGACAAAGATTTTGATCATGATTCCAAAATTTCAGCCCGTTTCGTTTCATTGAGCTTTAAAAAATGGCTTTTAAAGTTCGAACCCAAGTCTCAAATCAGCGCCCATAAAAAATATTATTTTTCCATAAATGCAACTTTTTGCCGATTTTGTGAGATATTTCGGTTTGGATAAGATTCTGATCATAATTCCGAAATTTCAGCCCGTTTGGATTCATAGAGCTTGAATAACTGACTTTAAAAGTTCGAACCCAAGTTCAAATCAGCGCCCATAAAAAATATTTTTTTTCCAAAAATGCAACTTTTTGCCGATATTGTGACTGATTTCGGTTTGGACCAAGATTTTGATCATGATTCCAAAATTGTACCCCGTTTGGTTTGATTGAGTCTGAAAAAATGACTTTTAATGTTCGAACCCAAGTATTAAATCAGGGACCCAAAAAAATATTATTTTTCCAAAAATGCAACTTTTTGCAGATTTTGTGACTGATTTCGGTTTGGACCAAGATTTTGATCATGATTCCAAAATTCTACCCCGTTTGGTTTTAATGAGTCTGAAAAACTGGCTTTTAAAGTTCGAACCCAAGTCTCAAATCAGCGCCCCAAAAAAATATTATTTTTTCAAAAATGCAACTTTTTGCCGATTTTGTGACCTTTTTCGGTTTGGAGCAAGATTTTGATCACGATTCCAAAATTTCATCCCGTTTGGTTTCATTGAGCCTGAAAAAAATGTCTTTTAAAGTTCGAACCCAAGAATCAAATCGGCGCACATAAAAAATATAATTTTTCCAAAAATGCAACTTTTTGCTGATTTTGTTACTGACTTTGGTTTGGACAAAGATTTTGATCATGATTCCAAAATTTCAGCCCGTTTCGTTTCATTGAGCTTTAAAAAATGTCTTTTAAAGTTCGAACCCAAGTCTCAAATCAGCGCCCATAAAAAATATTATTTTTCCATAAATGCAACTTTTTGCCGATTTTGTGAGATATTTCGGTTTGGATAAGATTCTGATCATAATTCCAAAATTTCAGCCCGTTTGGATTCATAGAGCTTGAATAACTGACTTTAAAAGTTCGAACCCAAGCTCAAATCAGCGCCCATAAAAAATATTTTTTTTCCAAAAATGCAACTTTTTGCCGATATTGTGAGTGATTTCGGTTTGGATTATATTTTGATAACAATTCCAAAATTTCAGCCCGTTTGGATTCATACAGCCTGAATAACTGACTTTTAAACTTCGAACCCAAGTCTCAAATCAGGGCCCCAAAAATGCAAAATTTTGCCGATTTTGTGACTGATTTCGGTTAGATCACAATTCCAAAATTTCAGCCCGTTTGGATTCATAGAGCCTGAATAACTGACTTTTAAAGTTCGAACCCAAGTCTCAAATCAGCGCCCCAAAAAAATATTTTTTTTCCAAAAATGCAAAATTTTTCTGATTTTGTGACCTTTTTCGGTTTGGACCAAGATTTTGATCATGATTCCAAAATTTCAGCCCGTTTCGTTTCGTTGAGCCTGAAAAAATGGCTTTTAAAGTTCGAACCCAAGTCTCAAATCAGCGCCCATAAAAAATATTATTTTTCCAAAAATGAAACTTTTTGCCGATTTTGTGACTTATTTCGGTTTGGATAAGATTCTGATCACAATTCCAAAATTTCAGTACGTTTGGATTCATAGAGCCTGAAAAAAAAGTTCGAACCCAAGTCTCAAATCAGCGCCCGAAAAAAATATTATTTTTCCAAAAATGCAACTTTTGGCCGATTTTGTGAGATATTTCGGTTTGGATAAGATTCTGATCATAATTCCAAAATTTCAGCTCGTTTGGATTCATAGAGCTTGAATAACTGACTTTAAAAGTTCGAACCCAAGCTCAAATCAGCGCCCATAAAAAATATTTTTTTTCCTAAAATGCAACTTTTTGCCGATATTGTGACTGATTTCGGTTTGGACCAAGATTTTGATCATGATTCCAAAATTGTACCCCGTTTGGATTGATTGAGTCTGAAAAAATGACTTTTAATGTTCGAACCCAAGTATTAAATCAGGGCCCCAAAAAAATATTATTTTTCCAAAAATGCAACTTTTTGCCGATTTTGTGACTGATTTCGGTTTGGACCAAGATTTTGATCATGATTCCAAAATTGTATCCGTTTGGTTTGATTGAGTCTGAAAAACTGGCTTTTAAAGTTCGAACCCAAGTCTCAAATCAGCGCCCGAAAAATATATTATTTTTCCAAAAATGCAACTTCTTGCTGATTTTGTGACTGATTTTGGTTTGGACAAAGATTTTGATCATGATTCCGAAATTTCAGCCCGTTTCGTTTCATTGAGCCTCAAAAAATGGCTTTTAAAGTTCGAACCCAATTCTCAAATCAGCGCCCATAAAAAATATTATTTTTCCAAAAATGCAACTTCTTGCTGATTTTGTTACTGACTTTGGTTTGGACAAAGATTTTGATCATGATTCCAAAATTTCAGCCCGTTTCGTTTCATTGAGCTTTAAAAAATGTCTTTTTAAGTTCGAACCCAAGTCTCAAATCAGCGCCCATAAGAAATATTATTTTTCCATAAATGCAACTTTTTGCCGATTTTGTGAGATATTTCGGTTTGGATAAGATTCTGATCATAATTCCAAAATTTCAGCCCGTTTGGATTCATAGAGCTTGAATAACTGACTTTAAAAGTTCGAACCCAAGCTCAAATCAGCGCCCATAAAAAATATTTTTTTTCCAAAAATGCACCATTTTGCCGATATTGTGACTGATTTCGGTTTGGATTATATTTTGATCACAATTCCAAAATTTCAGCCCGTTTGGATTCATAGAGCCTGAATAACTGACTTTTAAACTTCGAACCCAAGTCTCAAATCAGGGCCCCAAAAATGCAAAATTTTGCCGATTTTGTGACTGATTTCGGTTAGATCACAATTCCAAAATTTCAGCCCGTTTGGATTCATAGAGCCTGAATAACTGACTTTTAAAGTTCGAACCCAAGTCTCAAATCAGCGCCCCAAAAAAAATTTTTTTTTCCAAAAATGCAAAATTTTGCCGATTTTGTGACTGATTTCGGTTAGATCACAATTCCAAAATTTCAGCCCGTTTGGATTCATAGAGCCTGAATAACTGACTTTTAAAGTTCGAACCCAAGTCTATAATCAGAGCCCCAAAAAAATATTATTTTTCCAAAATTGCAAAATTTTTCTGATTTTCTGACTTATTTCGGTTCGATCCAAGATTCTGATCACAATTCCAAAATTTCAGCCCGTTTGGATTCATAGAGCCTGAAAAAATGACTTTTAATGTTCGAACCCAAGTATTAAATCAGGGCCCCAAAAAAATATTATTTTTCCAAAAATGCAACTTTTTGCCGATTTTGTGACCTTTTTCGGTTTGGAGCAAGATTTTGATCATGATTCCAAAATTTCATCCTGTTTGGTTTCATTGAGCCTGAAAAAAATGTCTTTTAAAGTTCGAACCCAAGAATCAAATCGGCGCACATAAAAAATATAATTTTTCCAAAAATGCAACTTCTTGCTGATTTTGTTACTGACTTTGGTTTGGACAAAGATTTTGATCATGATTCCAAAATTTCAGCCCGTTTCGTTTCATTGAGCTTTAAAAAATGGCTTTTGAAGTTCGAACCCAAGTCTCAAATCAGCGCCCATAAAAAATATTATTTTTCCATAAATGCAACTTTTTGCCGATTTTGTGAGATATTTCGGTTTGGATAAGATTCTGATCATAATTCCAAAATTTCAGCCCGTTTGGATTCATAGAGCTTGAATAACTGACTTTAAAAGTTCGAACCCAAGCTCAAATCAGCGCCCATAAAAAATATTTTTTTTCCAAAAATGCAACTTTTTGCCGATATTGTGACTGATTTCGGTTTGGATTATATTTTGATAACAATTCCAAAATTTCAGCCCGTTTGGATTCATACAGCCTGAATAACTGACTTTTAAACTTCGAACCCAAGTCTCAAATCAGGGCCCCAAAAATGCAAAATTTTGCCGATTTTGTGACTGATTTCGGTTAGATCACAATTCCAAAATTTCAGCCCGTTTGGATTCATAGAGCCTGAATAACTGACTTTTAAAGTTCGAACCCAAGTCTCAAATCAGCGCCCAAAAAAAATATTTTTTTTCCAAAAATGCAAAATTTTTCTGATTTTGTGACCTTTTTCGGTTTGGACCAAGATTTTGATCATGATTCCAAAATTTCAGCCCGTTTCGTTTCGTTGAGCCTGAAAAAATGGCTTTTAAAGTTCGAACCCAAGTCTCAAATCAGCGCCCATAAAAAATATTATTTTTCCAAAAATGAAACTTTTTGCCGATTTTGTGACTTATTTCGGTTTGGATAAGATTCTGATCACAATTCCAAAATTTCAGTACGTTTGGATTCATAGAGCCTGAAAAAAAAGTTCGAACCCAAGTCTCAAATCAGCGCCCGAAAAAAATATTATTTTTCCAAAAATGCAACTTTTGGCCGATTTTGTGAGATATTTCGGTTTGGATAAGATTCTGATCATAATTCCAAAATTTCAGCTCGTTTGGATTCATAGAGCTTGAATAACTGACTTTAAAAGTTCGAACCCAAGCTCAAATCAGCGCCCATAAAAAATATTTTTTTTCCTAAAATGCAACTTTTTGCCGATATTGTGACTGATTTCGGTTTGGACCAAGATTTTGATCATGATTCCAAAATTGTACCCCGTTTGGTTTGATTGAGTCTGAAAAAATGACTTTTAATGTTCGAACCCAAGTATTAAATCAGGGCCCCAAAAAAATATTATTTTTCCAAAAATGCAACTTTTTGCCGATTTTGTGACCTTTTTCGGTTTGGAGCAAGATTTTGATCATGATTCCAAAATTTCATCCTGTTTGGTTTCATTGAGCCTGAAAAAAATGTCTTTTAAAGTTCGAACCCAAGAATCAAATCGGCGCACATAAAAAATATAATTTTTCCAAAAATGCAACTTCTTGCTGATTTTGTTACTGACTTTGGTTTGGACAAAGATTTTGATCATGATTCCAAAATTTCAGCCCGTTTCGTTTCATTGAGCTTTAAAAAATGGCTTTTAAAGTTCGAACCCAAGTCTCAAATCAGCGCCCATAAAAAATATTATTTTTCCATAAATGCAACTTTTTGCCGATTTTGTGAGATATTTCGGTTTGGATAAGATTCTGATCATAATTCCGAAATTTCAGCCCGTTTGGATTCATAGAGCTTGAATAACTGACTTTAAAAGTTCGAACCCAAGTTCAAATCAGCGCCCATAAAAAATATTTTTTTTCCAAAAATGCAACTTTTTGCCGATATTGTGACTGATTTCGGTTTGGACCAAGATTTTGATCATGATTCCAAAATTGTACCCCGTTTGGTTTGATTGAGTCTGAAAAAATGACTTTTAATGTTCGAACCCAAGTATTAAATCAGGGACCCAAAAAAATATTATTTTTCCAAAAATGCAACTTTTTGCCGATATTGTGACTGATTTCGGTTTGGATTATATTCTGATCACAATTCCAAAATTTCAGTACGTTTGGATTCATAGAGCCTGAAAAAAAGACTTTTAAAGTTCGAACCCAAGTCTCAAATCAGCGCCACAAAAAAATATTATTTTTCCAAAAATGCAACTTTTTGCCGATTTTGTGACTGATTTCGGTTTGGACCAAGATTTTGATCATGATTCCAAAATTGTACCCCGTTTGGTTTGATTGAGTCTGAAAAACTGGCTTTTAAAGTTCGAACCCAAGTCTCAAATCAGCGCCCCAAAAAAATATTATTTTTTCAAAAATGCAACTTTTTGCCGATTTTGTGACCTTTTTCGGTTTGGAGCAAGATTTTGATCACGATTCCAAAATTTCAGCCCGTTTGGATTCATAGAGCCTGAATAACTGACTTTTAAAGTTCGAACCCAAGTCTCAAATCAGCGCCCCAAAAAAATATTTTTTTTCCAAAAATGCAAAATTTTTCTGATTTTGTGACCTTTTTCGGTTTGGACCAAGATTTTGATCATGATTCCAAAATTTCAGCCCGTTTCGTTTCGTTGAGCCTGAAAAAATGGCTTTTAAAGTTCGAACCCAAGTCTCAAATCAGCGCCCATAAAAAATATTATTTTTCCAAAAATGAAACTTTTTGCCGATTTTGTGACTTATTTCGGTTTGGATAAGATTCTGATCACAATTCCAAAATTTCAGTACGTTTGGATTCATAGAGCCTGAAAAAAAAGTTCGAACCCAAGTCTCAAATCAGCGCCCGAAAAAAATATTATTTTTCCAAAAATGCAACTTTTGGCCGATTTTGTGAGATATTTCGGTTTGGATAAGATTCTGATCATAATTCCAAAATTTCAGCTCGTTTGGATTCATAGAGCTTGAATAACTGACTTTAAAAGTTCGAACCCAAGCTCAAATCAGCGCCCATAAAAAATATTTTTTTTCCTAAAATGCAACTTTTTGCCGATATTGTGACTGATTTCGGTTTGGACCAAGATTTTGATCATGATTCCAAAATTGTACCCCGTTTAGTTTGATTGAGTCTGAAAAAATGACTTTTAATGTTCGAACCCAAGTATTAAATCAGGGCCCCAAAAAAATATTATTTTTCCAAAAATGCAACTTTTTGCCGATTTTGTGACTGATTTCGGTTTGGACCAAGATTTTGATCATGATTCCAAAATTGTACCCCGTTTGGTTTGATTGAGTCTGAAAAACTGGCTTTTAAAGTTCGAACCCAAGTCTCAAATCAGCGCCCGAAAAATATATTATTTTTCCAAAAATGCAACTTTTTGCCGATATTGTGACTGATTTCGGTTTGGATTATATTCTGATCACAATTCCAAAATTTCAGCCCGTTTGGATTCATCGAGCCTGAATAACTGACTTTTAAAGTTCGAACCCAAGTCTCAAATCAGCGCCCCAAAAAAATATTTTTTTTCCAAAAATGCAAAATTTTGCCGATTTTGTGACTGATTTCGGTTTAAACACAATTCCAAAATTTCAGCCCGTTTGGATTCATAGAGCCTGAATAACTGACTTTGAAAGTTCGAACCCTAGTCTAAAATCAGCGCCCCAAAAAAATATTATTTTTCCAAAATTGCAAAATTTTTCTGATTTTCTGACTTATTTCGGTTCGATCTAAGATTCTGATCACAATTCCAAAATTTCAGCCCGTTTGGATTCAAAGAGCCTCGAAAAAATGACAATTAATGTTCGAACCCAAGTATCAAATCAGGGCCCCAAAAAAATATTATTTTTCCAAAAATGAAACTTTTTGCCGATTTTGTGACTGATTTCGGTTCGATCCAAGTTTCTGATCACAATTCCAAAATTTCAGCCCGTTTGGATTCATAGAGCCTGAAGAAATGACTATTAAATATCGTACCCAAGTATCAAATCAGGGCCCCAAAAAAATATTATTTTTCCAAAAATGCAACTTTTTGCCGATTTTGTGACTGATTTCGGTTTGGACCAAGATTTTGATCATGATTCCAAAATTTCATCTCGTTTGGTTTCATTGAGCCTGAAAAAAATGTCTTTTAAAGTTCGAACCCAAGACTCAAATCAGCGCCCATAAAAAATATAATTTAAAAAAAAATGCAACTTCTTGCTGATTTTGTGACTGATTTTGGTTTGGACAAAGATTTTGATCATGATTCCAAAATTTCAGCCCGTTTCGTTTCATTGAGCCTCAAAAAATGGCTTTTAAAGTTCGAACCCAAGTCTCAAATCAGCGCCCATAAAAAATATAATTTTTCCAAAAGTGCAACTTTTTGCCGATTTTGTGACTTATTTCGGTTTGGATAAGATTCTGATCACAATTCCAAAATTTCAGTACGTTTGGATTCATAGAGCCTGAAAAAAAGACTTTTAAAGTTCGAACCCAAGTCTCAAATCAGCGCCACAAAAAAATATTATTTTTCCAAAAATGCAACTTTTTGCCGATTTTGTGACTGATTTCGGTTTGGACCAAGATTTTGATCATGATTCCAAAATTGTACCCCGTTTGGTTTGATTGAGTCTGAAAAACTGGCTTTTAAAGTTCGAACCCAAGTCTCAAATCAGCGCCCCAAAAAAATATTATTTTTCCAAAAATGCAACTTTTTGCCGATATTGTGACTGATTTCGGTTTGGATTATATTCTGATCACAATTCCAAAATTTCAGCCCGTTTGGATTCATCGAGCCTGAATAACTGACTTTTAAAGTTCGAACCCAAGTCTCAAATCAGCGCCCCAAAAAAATATTTTTTTTCCAAAAATGCAAAATTTTCCCGATTTTGTGACTGATTTCGGTTTAAACACAATTCCAAAATTTCAGCCCGTTTGGATTCATAGAGCCTGAAAAAATGACTTTTAATGTTCGAACCCAAGTATCAAATCAGGGCCCCAAAAAATATTATTTTTCCAAAAATGCAACTTTTTGCCGATTTTGTGACTGATTTCGGTTTGGACCAAGATTTTGATCATGATTCCAAAATTTCAGCCCGTTTGGATTCATAGAGCCTGAAGAAATGACTTTTAAAGTTCGAACCCAAGTCTCAAATCAGCGCCCATAAAAAATATTTTTTTTCCAAAAATGCAACTTTTTGGCGATTTTGTTTGTGACCTTTTTCGGTTTGGACCAAGATTTTGATCATGATTCCAAAATTTCATCCCGTTTGGTTTCATTGAGCCTGAAAAAAATGTCTTTTAAAGTTCGAACCTAAGAATCAAATCGGCGCACATAAAAAATATAATTTTTCCAAAAATGCAACTTCTTGCTGATTTTGTGACTGACTTTGGTTTGGACAACGATTTTGATCATGATTCCAAAATTTCAGCCCGTTTCGTTTCATTGAGCTTTAAAAAATGGCTTTTAAATTTCGAACCCAAATCTCAAATCAGCGCCCATAAAAAATATTATTTTTCCATAAATGCAACTTTTTGCCGATTTTGTGAGATATTTCGGTTTGGATAAGATTCTGATCATAATTCCAAAATTTCAGCCCGTTTGGATTCATAGAGCTTGAATAACTGACTTTAAAAGTTCGAACCCAAGTCTCAAATCAGCGCCCATAAAAAATATTTTTTTTCCAAAAATGCAACTTTTTGGCGATTTTGTTTGTGACCTTTTTCGTTTTGAACCAAGACTTTGATCATGATTCCAAAATTTCATCCCGTTTGGTTTCATTGAGCCTGAAAAAAATGTCTTTTAAAGTTCGAACCCAAGAATCAAATCGGCGCAAATAAAAAATATAATTTTTCCAAAAATGCAACTTCTTGCTGATTTTTTGACTGATTTTGGTTTGGACAAAGATTCGGATCTTAATTTCAAAATTTCAGACCGTTTGGATTCATAGAGCCTGAAAAAAAGACTTTTAAAGTTCGAACCCAAGTCTCAAATCAGCGCCCCAAAAAAATATTATTTTTCCAAAAATGCAACTTTTGGCCGATTTTGTGACCTTTTTCGGTTTGGAGCAAGATTTTGATCATGATTCCAAAATTTCAGCCCGTTTGGATTCATAGAGCCTGAATAACTGTATTTTAAACTTCGAACCCAAGTCTCAAATCAGGGCCCCAAAAATGCAAAATTTTGCCGATTTTGTGACTGATTTCGGTTAGATCACAATTCCAAAATTTCAGCCTGTTTGGATTCATAGAGCCTGAAAAACTGACTTTTAAAGTTCGAACCCAAGTCTCAAATCAGCGCCCCAAAAAAATATTTTTTTTCCAAAATTGCAAAATTTTTCTGATTTTCTGGCTTATTTCGGTTCGATCCAAGATTCTGATCACAATTCCAAAATTTCAGCCCGTTTGGATTCATAGAGCCTGAAAAAATGACTTTTAATGTTCGAACCCAAGTATCAAATCAGGGCCCCAAAAAAATATTATTTTTCCAAAAATGCAACTTTTTGCCGATTTTGTGACTGATTTCGGTTTGGACCAAGATTTTGATCATGATTCCAAAATTTCATCTCGTTTGGTTTCATTGAACCTGAAAAAAATGTCTTTTAAAGTTCGAACCCAAGACTCAAATCAGCGCCCATAAAAAATATAATTTTTAAAAAAATGCAACTTCTTGCTGATTTTGTGACTGATTTTGGTTTGGACAAAGATTTTGATTATGATTCCAAAATTTCAGCCCGTTTCGTTTCATTGAGCCTGAAAAAATGGCTTTTTAAGTTCGTACCCAAGTCTCAAATCAGCGCCCATAAAAAATATTATTTTTCCAAAAATGAAACTTTTTGCCGATTTTGTGACTTTTTTCGGTTTGGATAAGATTCTGATCACAATTCCAAAATTTCAGTCCGTTTGGATTCATAGAGCCTGAATAACTGACTTGTAAAGTTCGAACCCAAGTCTCAAATCAGCACCCCAAAAAAATATTATTTTTCCAAAAATGCAAAATTTTTCTGATTTTGTGACCTTTTTCGGTTTGGAGCAAGATTTTGATCATGATTCCAAAATTTCATCCCGTTTGGTTTCATTGAGCCTGAAAAAAAGGTCTTTTAAAGTTCGAACCCGAGAATCAAATCGGCGCACATAAAAAATATTATTTTTCCAAAAGTGTAACTTTTTGCCGATTTTGTGACTTATTTCGGTTTGGATAAGATTCTGATCACAATTCCAAAATTTCAGCCCGTTTGGATTCATAGAGCCTGAATAACTGACTTGTAAAGTTCGAACCCAAGTCTCAAATCAGCGCCCGAAAAAAATATTATTTTTCCAAAAATGACACTTTTGGCCGATTTTGTGACCTTTTTCGGTTTGGAGCAAGATTTTGATCATGATTCCAAAATTTCATCCCGTTTGGTTTCATTAAGCCTGAAAAAAATGTCTTTTAAAGTTCGAACCCAAGAATCAAATCGGCGCAAATAAAAAATATAATTTTTCCAAAAATGCAACTTCTTGCTGATTTTTTGACTGACTTTGGTTTGGACAAAGATTTTGATCATGATTCTAAAATTTCAGCCCGTTTCGTTTCATTGAGCCTCAAAAAATGGCTTTTAGAGTTCGAACCCAAGTCTCAAATCAGCGCCCATAAAAAATATTATTTTTCCAAAGTGCAACTTTTTGCCGATTTTGTGACTTATTTCGGTTTGGATAAGATTCTGATCACAATTCCAAAATTTCAGTACGTTTGGATTCATAGAGCCTGAAAAAAAGACTTTTAAGTTCGAACCCAAGTCTCAAATCAGCGCCCCAAAAAAATATTATTTTTCCAAAAATGCAACTTTTTGCCGATTTTGTGACCTTTTTCGGTTTGGAGCAAGATTTTGATCATGATTCCAAAATTTCATCCCGTTTGGTTTCATTGAGCCTGAAAAAAATGTCTTTTAAAGTTCGAACCCAAGAATCAAATCGGCGCAAATAAAAAATATTTTTTTCTAAAAATGCAACTTCTTGCTGATTTTTTGACTGATTTTGGTTTGGACAAAGATTCTGTCTTAATTCCAAAATTTCAGACCGTTTGGATTCACAGAGCCTGAATAACTGACTTGTAAAGTTCGAACCCAAGTCTCAAGTCAGCACCCCAAAAAAATATTATTTATCCAAAAATACAAAATTTTGTTGATTTTCTGACTAATTTCGGTTCGATCCAAGATTCTGATCACAATTCCAAAATTTCAGCCCGTTTGGGTTCATAGAGCCTAAAAAAATGACTTTTAAAGATCGAAACCAAGTCTCAAATCAGCGCCCATAAAAAATATTTTTTTTCCAAAAATGCAACTTTTTGCCGATTTTGTGACTGATTTCGGTTTGGATAAGTTTCTTCCGTTCGATCCAAGATTCTGATCACAATTCCAAATTTCAGCACGTTTGGATTCATAGAACTTGAATAACTGACTTTTAAAGTTCGAACCCAAGTCTCAAATCAGCGCCCCAAAAAAATATTATATTTCCAAAAATGCAATTTTTTGCCGATATTGTTACTGATTTCGGTTTGGATAATATTCTGTTCACAATTCCAAAATTTCAGCCCGTTTGGATTCATAGAGCCTGAATAACTGACTTTTAAAGTTCGAACCCAAGTCTAAAATCAGAGCCCCAAAAAAATATTATTTTTCCAAAATTGCAAAATTTAGCTGATTTTCTGACTGATTTCGGTTTGGATAATATTCTGTTCACAATTCCAAAATTTCAGCCCGTTTGGATTCATAGAGCCTGAATAACTGACTTTTAAAGTTCGAACCCAAGTCTCAAATCAGCGCCCCAAAAAAATATTATTTTTCCAAAAATGCAACTTTTTGCCGATATTGTTACTGATTTCGGTTTGGATAATATTCTGTTCACAATTCCAAAATTTCAGCCCGTTTGGATTCATAGAGCCTGAATAACTGACTTTTAAAGTTCGAACCCAAGTCTAAAATCAGAGCCCCAAAAAAATATTATTTTTCCAAAATTGCAAAATTTTTCTGATTTTCTGACTTATTTCGGTACGATCCCGGATTCTGATCACAATTCCAAAATATCAGCCCGTTTGGATTCATAGAGCCTGAAAAAATGACTTTTAATGTTCGAACCCAAGTCTCTAATCAGCGCCCCAAAAAAATATTATTTTTCCAAAATTGCAAAATTTTTCTGATTTTCTGACTTATTTCGGTTTGATCCAAGATTCTGATCACAATTTTTCCAAAAATGCAACTTTTTGTGACCTTTTTCGGTTTGGAGCAAGATTTTGATCATGATTCCAAAATTTCAGCCCGTTTGGATTCATAGAGTCTGAATAACTGTATTTTAAACTTCGAACCCAAGTCTCAAATCAGGGCCCCAAAAATGCAAAATTTTGCCGATTTTGTGACTGATTTCGGTTAGATCACAATTCCAAAATTTCAGCCTGTTTGGATTCATAGAGCCTGAAAAACTGACTTTTAAAGTTCGAACCCAAGTCTCAAATCAGCGCCCATAAAAAATATTATTTTTCCAAAAGTGCAACTTTTTGCCGATTTTGTGACTTATTTCGGTTTGGATAAGATTCTGATCACAATTCCAAAATTTCAGTACGTTTGGATTCATAGAGCCTGAAAAAAAGACTTTTAAAGTTCGAACCCAAGTCTCAAATCAGCGCCACAAAAAAATATTATTTTTCAAAAATGCAACTTTTTGCCGATTTTGTGACTGATTTCGGTTTGGACCAAGATTTTGATCATGATTCCAAAATTGTACCCCGTTTGGTTTGATTGAGTCTGAAAAACTGGCTTTTAAAGTTCGAACCCAAGTCTCAAATCAGCGCCCCAAAAAAATATTATTTTTCCAAAAATGCAACTTTTTGCCGATATTGTGACTGATTTCGGTTTGGATTATATTCTGATCACAATTCCAAAATTTCAGCCCGTTTGGATTCATCGAGCCTGAATAACTGACTTTTAAAGTTCGAACCCAAGACTCAAATCAGCGCGCCAAAAAAATATTTTTTTTCCAAAAATGCAAAATTTTCCCGATTTTGTGACTGATTTCGGTTTAAACACAATTCCAAAATTTCAGCCTGTTTGGATTCATAGAGCCTGAAAAAATGACTTTTAATGTTCGAACCCAAGTATCAAATCAGGGCCCCAAAAAATATTATTTTTCCAAAAATGCAACTTTTTGGCGATTTTGTTTGTGACCTTTTTCGGTTTGGACCAAGATTTTGATCATGATTCCAAAATTTCAGCCCGTTTGGATTCATAGAGCCTGAAGAAATGACTTTTAAAGTTCGAACCCAAGTCTCAAATCAGCGCCCATAAAAAATATTTTTTTTCCAAAAATGCAACTTTTTGGCGATTTTGTTTGTGACCTTTTTCGGTTTGGACCAAGATTTTGATCATGATTCCAAAATTTCATCCCGTTTGGTTTCATTGAGCCTGAAAAAAATGTCTTTTAAAGTTCGAACCTAAGAATCAAATCGGCGCACATAAAAAATATAATTTTTCCAAAAATGCAACTTCTTGCTGATTTTGTGACTGACTTTGGTTTGGACAACGATTTTGATCATGATTCCAAAATTTCAGCCCGTTTCGTTTCATTGAGCTTTAAAAAATGGCTTTTAAAGTTCGAACCCAAATCTCAAATCAGCGCCCATAAAAAATATTATTTTTCCATAAATGCAACTTTTTGCCGATTTTGTGAGATATTTCGGTTTGGATAAGATTCTGATCATAATTCCAAAATTTCAGCCCGTTTGGATTCATAGAGCTTGAATAACTGACTTTAAAAGTTCGAACCCAAGTCTCAAATCAGCGCCCATAAAAAATATTTTTTTTCCAAAAATGCAACTTTTTGGCGATTTTGTTTGTGACCTTTTTCGTTTTGAACCAAGACTTTGATCATGATTCCAAAATTTCATCCCGTTTGGTTTCATTGAGCCTGAAAAAAATGTCTTTTAAAGTTCGAACCCAAGAATCAAATCGGCGCAAATAAAAAATATAATTTTTCCAAAAATGCAACTTCTTGCTGATTTTTTGACTGATTTTGGTTTGGACAAAGATTCGGATCTTAATTTAAAAATTTCAGACCGTTTGGATTCATAGAGCCTGAAAAAAGGACTTTTAAAGTTCGAACCCAAGTCTCAAATCAGCGCCCCAAAAAAATATTATTTTTCCAAAAATGCAACTTTTGGCCGATTTTGTGACCTTTTTCGGTTTGGAGCAAGATTTTGATCATGATTCCAAAATTTCAGCCCGTTTGGATTCATAGAGCCTGAATAACTGTATTTTAAACTTCGAACCCAAGTCTCAAATCAGGGCCCCAAAAATGCAAAATTTTGCCGATTTTGTGACTGATTTCGGTTAGATCACAATTCCAAAATTTCAGCCTGTTTGGATTCATAGAGCCTGAAAAACTGACTTTTAAAGTTCGAACCCAAGTCTCAAATCAGCGCCCATAAAAAATATTTTTTTTCCAAAAATGCAACTTTTTGGCGATTTTGTTTGTGACCTTTTTCGTTTTGAACCAAGACTTTGATCATGATTCCAAAATTTCATCCCGTTTGGTTTCATTGAGCCTGAAAAAAATGTCTTTTAAAGTTCGAACCCAAGAATCAAATCGGCGCAAATAAAAAATATAATTTTTCCAAAAATGCAACTTCTTGCTGATTTTTTGACTGATTTTGGTTTGGACAAAGATTCGGATCTTAATTTCAAAATTTCAGACCGTTTGGATTCATAGAGCCTGAAAAAAGGACTTTTAAAGTTCGAACCCAAGTCTCAAATCAGGGCCCCAAAAAAATATTATTTTTCCAAAAATGCAACTTTTTGCCGATTTTGTGACTGATTTCGGTTTGGACCAAGATTTTGATCATGATTCCAAAATTTCATCTCGTTTGGTTTCATTGAACCTGAAAAAAATGTCTTTTAAAGTTCGAACCCAAGACTCAAATCAGCGCCCATAAAAAATATAATTTTTAAAAAAATGCAACTTCTTGCTGATTTTGTGACTGATTTTGGTTTGGACAAAGATTTTGATTATGATTCCAAAATTTCAGCCCGTTTCGTTTCATTGAGCCTGAAAAAATGGCTTTTTAAGTTCGTACCCAAGTCTCAAATGAGCGCCCATAAAAAATATTATTTTTCCAAAAATGAAACTTTTTGCCGATTTTGTGACTTTTTTCGGTTTGGATAAGATTCTGATCACAATTCCAAAATTTCAGTCCGTTTGGATTCATAGAGCCTGAATAACTGACTTGTAAAGTTCGAACCCAAGTCTCAAATCAGCACCCCAAAAAAATATTATTTTTCCAAAAATGCAAAATTTTTCTGATTTTGTGACCTTTTTCGGTTTGGAGCAAGATTTTGATCATGATTCCAAAATTTCATCCCGTTTGGTTTCATTGAGCCTGAAAAAAAGGTCTTTTAAAGTTCGAACCCGAGAATCAAATCGGCGCACATAAAAAATATTATTTTTCCAAAAGTGTAACTTTTTGCCGATTTTGTGACTTATTTCGGTTTGGATAAGATTCTGATCACAATTCCAAAATTTCAGCCCGTTTGGATTCATAGAGCCTGAATAACTGACTTGTAAAGTTCGAACCCAAGTCTCAAATCAGCGCCCGAAAAAAATATTATTTTTCCAAAAATGACACTTTTGGCCGATTTTGTGACCTTTTTCGGTTTGGAGCAAGATTTTGATCATGATTCCAAAATTTCATCCCGTTTGGTTTCATTAAGCCTGAAAAAAATGTCTTTTAAAGTTCGAACCCAAGAATCAAATCGGCGCAAATAAAAAATATAATTTTTCCAAAAATGCAACTTCTTGCTGATTTTTTGACTGATTTTGGTTTGGACAAAGATTCGGATCTTAATTCCAAAATTTCAGACCGTATGGATTCATAGAGCCTGAAAAAAAGACTTTTAAAGTTCGAACCCAAGTCTCAAATCAGCGCCCCAAAAAAATATTATTTTTCCAAAAATGCAACTTTTGGCCGATTTTGTGACCTTTTTCGGTTTGGAGCAAGATTTTGATCATGATTCCAATATTTCAGCCCGTTTGGATTCATAGAGCCTGAATAACTGTATTTTAAACTTCGAACCCAAGTCTCAAATCAGGGCCCCAAAAATGCAAAATTTTGCTGATTTTGTGACTGATTTCGGTTAGATCACAATTCCAAAATTTCAGCCCGTTTGGATTCATAGAGCCTGAATAACTGACTTTTAAAGTTCGAACCCAAGTCTCAAATCAGCGCCCAAAAAAATATTTTTTTTCCAAAAATGCAAAATTTTGCCGATTTTGTCACTGATTTCGGTTAGATCACAATTCCAAAATTTCAGCCCGATTGGATTCATAGAGCCTAAATAACTGACTTTTAAAGTTTGAACCCAAGTCTAAAATCAGAGCCCCAAAAAAATATTTATTTTCCAAAATTGCAAAATTTTTCTGATTTTCTGACTTATTTCGGTACGATCCCAGATTCTGATCACAATTCCAAAATTTCAGCCCGTTTGGATTCATAGAGCCTGAGGAAATGATATTTAAAGTTCGAACCCAAGTCTCAAATCAGCGCCCCAAAAAAATATTATTTTTCCAAAAATACAAAACTTTAGCCGATTTTGTGACTGATTTCAGTTAGATCACAATTCAAAAATTTCAGCCCGTTTGGATTCATAGAGCCTGAAAAACTGACTTTTAAAGTTCGAACCCAAGTCTCAAATCAGCGCCCCAAAAAAATATCATTTTTCCAAAATTGCAAAATTTTTCTGATTTTCTGATTTATTTCGGTTCGATCCAAGATTCTGATCACAATTTTTCCAAAAATGCAACTTTTTGCCGATTTTGTGACTGATTTCGGTTTGGACCAAGATTTTGATCATGATTCCAAAATTTCATCTCGTTTGGTTTCATTGAGCCTGAAAAAAATGTCTTTTAAAGTTCGAACCCAAGACTCAAATCAGCGCCCATAAAAAATATAATTTTTAAAAAAATGCAACTTCTTGCTGATTTTGTGTCTGATTTTGGTTTGGACAAAGATTTTGATCATGATTCCAAAATTTCAGCCCGTTTCGTTTCATTGAGCCTGAAAAAATGGCTTTTAAAGTTCGAACCCAAGTCTCAAATCAGCGCTCATAAAAAATAATATTTTTCCAAAAATGAAACTTTTTGCCGATTTTGTGACTTATTTCGGTTTGGATAAGATTCTGATCACAATTCCAAAATTTCAGTCCGTTTGGATTCATAGAGCCTGAATAACTGACTTGTAAAGTTCGAACCCAAGTCTCAAATCAGCACCCCAAAAAAATATTATTTTCCAAAAATGCAAAATTTTTCTGATTTTGTGACCTTTTTCGGTTTGGACCAAGATTTTGATCATGATTCCAAAATTTCATCCCGTTTGGTTTCATTGAGCCTGAAAAAAAGGTCTTTTAAAGTTCGAACCCAAGAATCAAATCGGCGCACATAAAAAATATATTTTTTCCAAAAATGCAACTTCTTGCTGATTTTGTGACTGACTTTGGTTTGGACAAAGATTTTGATCATGATTCTAAAATTTCAGCCCGTTTCGTTTCATTGAGCCTCAAAAAATGGCTTTTAGAGTTCGAACCCAAGTCTCAAATCAGCGCCCATAAAAAATATTATTTTTCCAAAGTGCAACTTTTTGCCGATTTTGTGACTTATTTCGGTATGGATAAGATTCTGATCACAATTCCAAAATTTCAGTACGTTTGGATTCATAGAGCCTGAAAAAAAGACTTTTAAGTTCGAAACCAAGTCTCAAATCAGCGCCCCAAAAAAATATTATTTTTCCAAAAATACAAAACTTTAGCCGATTTTGTGACTGATTTCAGTTAGATCACAATTCAAAAATTTCAGCCCGTTTGGATTCATAGAGCCTGAAAAACTGACTTTTAAAGTTCGAACCCAAGTCTCAAATCAGCGCCCCAAAAAAATATCATTTTTCCAAAATTGCAAAATTTTTCTGATTTTCTGATTTATTTCGGTTCGATCCAAGATTCTGATCACAATTTTTCCAAAAATGCAACTTTTTGCCGATTTTGTGACTGATTTCGGTTTGGACCAAGATTTTGATCATGATTCCAAAATTTCATCTCGTTTGGTTTCATTGAGCCTGAAAAAAATGTCTTTTAAAGTTCGAACCCAAGACTCAAATCAGCGCCCATAAAAAATATAATTTTTAAAAAAATGCAACTTCTTGCTGATTTTGTGTCTGATTTTGGTTTGGACAAAGATTTTGATCATGATTCCAAAATTTCAGCCCGTTTCGTTTCATTGAGCCTGAAAAAATGGCTTTTAAAGTTCGAACCCAAGTCTCAAATCAGCGCTCATAAAAAATAATATTTTTCCAAAAATGAAACTTTTTGCCGATTTTGTGACTTATTTCGGTTTGGATAAGATTCTGATCACAATTCCAAAATTTCAGTCCGTTTGGATTCATAGAGCCTGAATAACTGACTTGTAAAGTTCGAACCCAAGTCTCAAATCAGCACCCCAAAAAAATATTATTTTCCAAAAATGCAAAATTTTTCTGATTTTGTGACCTTTTTCGGTTTGGACCAAGATTTTGATCATGATTCCAAAATTTCATCCCGTTTGGTTTCATTGAGCCTGAAAAAAAGGTCTTTTAAAGTTCGAACCCAAGAATCAAATCGGCGCACATAAAAAATATATTTTTTCCAAAAATGCAACTTCTTGCTGATTTTGTGACTGACTTTGGTTTGGACAAAGATTTTGATCATGATTCTAAAATTTCAGCCCGTTTCGTTTCATTGAGCCTCAAAAAATGGCTTTTAGAGTTCGAACCCAAGTCTCAAATCAGCGCCCATAAAAAATATTATTTTTCCAAAGTGCAACTTTTTGCCGATTTTGTGACTTATTTCGGTATGGATAAGATTCTGATCACAATTCCAAAATTTCAGTACGTTTGGATTCATAGAGCCTGAAAAAAAGACTTTTAAGTTCGAACCCAAGTCTCAAATCAGCGCCCCAAAAAAATATTATTTTTCCAAAAATGCAACTTTTTGCCGATTTTGTGACCTTTTTCGGTTTGGAGCAAGATTTTGATCATGATTCCAAAATTTCATCCCGTTTGGTTTCATTGAGCCTGAAAAAAATGACTTTTAAAGATCGAACCCAAGTCTCAAATCAGCGCCCATAAAAAATATTTTTTTTCCAAAAATGCAACTTTTTGCCGATTTTGTGACTGATTTCGGTTTGGATAAGTTTCTTCCGTTCGATCCAAGATTCTGATCACAATTCCAAATTTCAGCACGTTTGGATTCATAGAACTTGAATAACTGACTTTTAAAGTTCGAACCCAAGTCTCAAATCAGCGCCCCAAAAAAATATTATTTTTCCAAAAATGACACTTTTTGC
Source organism: Hesperophylax magnus (assembly GCA_026573805.1). Taxonomy (NCBI): domain Eukaryota; kingdom Metazoa; phylum Arthropoda; class Insecta; order Trichoptera; family Limnephilidae; genus Hesperophylax; species Hesperophylax magnus. The sequence continues at coordinate 189,588 of JAIUSX010000281.1, read as the reverse complement.
CGATTTTGTGACTGATTTCGGTTTGGATAAGTTTCTGATCATGAATCCAAAATTTCTGCCCGTTTGGATTCATAGAGCCTGAATAACTGACTTTTGAAGTTCGAACCCAAGTTTCAAATCAGCGCCCATAAAAAATATTTTTTTTCCAAAAATGCAACTTTTTGGCGATTTTGTTGCTGATTTCGGTTTGGACCAAGATTTTGATCATGATTCCAAAATTTTAGCTCGTTTGGATTGATAGAGCCTGAAAAAATGACTTTTAAATTTCGAACCCAAGTCTCAAATCAGCGAAACAAAAAAATATTATTTTTCCAAAATTGCAAAATTTAGCTGATTTTCTGACTTATTTCGTTTTGATCCAAGATTCTGATCACAATTCCAAAATTTCAGCCCGTTTGGATTCATAGAGCCTGAAAATTGACTTTAAAAGTTCGAACCCAAGTCTCAAATCAGCGCCCCAAAAAAATATTATATTTCCAAAAATGCAATTTTTTGCCGATATAGTGACTGATGTCGGTTTGGATAATATTCTGTTCACAATTCCAAAATTTCAGCCCGTTTGGATTCATAGAGCCTGAATAACTGACTTTTAAAGTTCGAACCCAAGTCTCAAATCAGCGCCCCAAAAAAATATTATTTTTACAAAAATGCAACTTTTTGCCGATATTGTTACTGATTTCGGTTTGGATAATATTCTGTTCACAATTCCAAAATTTCAGCCCGTTTGGATTCATAGAGCCTGAATAACTGACTTTTAAAGTTCGAACCCAAGTCTAAAATCAGAGCCCCAAAAAAATATTATTTTTCCAAAATTGCAAAATTTTTCTGATTTTCTGACTTATTTCGGTACGATCCCGGATTCTGATCACAATTCCAAAATATCAGCCCGTTTGGATTCATAGAGCCTGAAAAAATGACTTTTAATGTTCGAACCCAAGTATCAAATCAGGGCCCCAAAAAAATATTATTTTTCCAAAAATGCAACTTCTTGCTGATTTTGTGACTGACTTTGGTTTGGATAAGATTCTGATCACAATTCCAAAATTTCAATACGTTTGGATTCATAGAGCCTGAAAAAAAGACTTTTAAAGTTCGAACCCAAGTCTCAAATCAGCGACCCAAAAAAATATTATTTTTCGAAAAATGCAACTTTTTGCCGATTTTGTGACCTTTTTCGGTTTGGAGCAAGATTTTGATCATGATTCCAAAATTTCATCCCGTTTGGTTTCATTCAGCCTGAAAAAAATGTCTTTTAAAGTTCGAACCCAAGAATCAAATCGGCGCACATAAAAAATACTATTTTTCAAAAAGTGCAACTTTTTGCCGATTTTGTGACCTTTTTCGGTTTGGACCAAGATTTTGATCATGATTCCAAAATTTCATCTCGTTTGGTTTCATTGAGCCTGAAAAAAAAGTCTTTTAAAGTTCGAACCCAAGACTCAAATCGGCGCCCATAAAAAATATAATTTTTAAAAAAATGCAACTTCTTGCTGATTTTGTGACTGATTTTGGTTTGGACAAAGATTTTGATCATGATTCCAAAATTTCAGCCCGTTTGGATTCATAGAGCCTGAAAAAAAGACTTTTAAAGTTCGAACCCAAGTCTCAAATCAGCGCCCCAAAAAAATATTATTTTTCCAAAAATGCAACTTTTGGCCGATTTTGTGACCTTTTTCGGTTTGGAGCAAGATTTTGATCATGATTCCAAAATTTCAGCCCGTTTGGATTCATAGAGTCTGAATAACTGTATTTTAAACTTCGAACCCAAGTCTCAAATCAGGGCCCCAAAAATGCAAAATTTTGCCGATTTTGTGACTGATTTCGGTTAGATCACAATTCCAAAATTTCAGCCTGTTTGGAATCATAGAGCCTGAAAAACTGACTTTTAAAGTTCGAACCCAAGTCTCAAATCAGCGCCCCAAAAAAATATTATTTTTCCAAAATTGCAAAATTTTTATGATTTTCTGACTTATTTCGGTTCGATCCAAGATTCTGATCACAATTCCAAAATTTCAGCCCGTTTGGATTCATAGAGCCTGAATAACTGACTTTTGAAGTTCGAACCCAAAATTCAAATAAGCGCCCATAAAAAATATTTTTTTCCAAAAATGCAACTTTTTGGCGATTTTGTTTGTGACCTTATTCGGTTTGAACCAAGATTTTGATCATGATTCCAAAATTCATCCCGTTTGGTTTCATTGAGCCTGAAAAAAATGTCTTTTAAAGTTCGAACCCAAGAATCAAATCAGCGCCCATAAAAAATATTTTTTTTCCAAAAATGCAACTTTTTGGCGATTTTGTTTGTGACCTTCTTCGTTTTGAACCAAGACTTTGATCATGATTCCAAAATTCATCCCGTTTGGTTTCATTGAGCCTGAAAAAAATTTATTTTAAAGTTCGAACCCAAGAATCAAATCGGCGCAAATAAAAAATATAATTTTTCCAAAAATGCAACTTCTTGCTGATTTTTTGACTGATTTTGGTTTGGACAAAGATTCGGATCTTAATTCCAAAATTTCAGACCGTTTGGATTCATAGAGCCTGAAAAAAAGACTTTTAAAGTTCGAACCCAAGTCTCAAATCAGCGCCCCAAAAAAATATTATTTTTCCAAAATTGCAAAATTTTTCTGATTTTCTGACTTTTTTCGGTACGATCCCAGATTCTGATCACAATTCCAAAATTTCAGCCCGTTTGGATTCATAGAGCCTGAAAAAATGACTTTTAATGTTCGAACCCAAGTATCAAATCAGGGCCCCAAAAAAAAATTATTTTTCCAAAAATGAAACTTTTTGCCGATTTTGTGACTGATTTCGGTTCGATCCAAGATTCTGATCACAATTCCAAAATTTCAGCCCGTTTGGATTCATAGAGCCTGATTAACTGACTTTTAAAGTTCGAACCCAATTCTCAAATCAGCGCCCCAAAAAAATATTATCTTTCCAAAAATGCAACTTTTTGCCGATATTGTGACTGATTTCGGTTTGGATAATATTCTGTTCACAATTCCAAAATTTCAGCCCGTTTGGATTCATAGAGCCTGAAGAAATGACTTTTAAAGTTCGAACCCAAGCCTCAAATCAGCGCCCCAAAAAAATATTATTTTTCCAAAAATACAAAACTTTAGCCGATTTTGTGACTGATTTCAGTTAGATCACAATTCAAAAATTTCAGCCCGTTTGGATTCATAGAGCCTGAAAAACTGACTTTTAAAGTTCGAACCCAAGTCTCAAATCAGCGCCCCAAAAATATATAATTTTTCCAAAATTGCAAAATTTTTCTGATTTTCTGATTTATTTCGGTTCGATCCAAGATTCTGATCACAATTTTTCCAAAAATGCAACTTTTTGCCGATTTTGTGACTGATTTCGGTTTGGACCAAGATTTTGATCATGATTCCAAAATTTCATCTCTTTTGGTTTCATTGAGCCTGAAAAAAATGTCTTTTAAAGTTCGAACCCAAGACTCAAATCAGCGCCCATAAAAAATATACTTTTTAAAAAAATGCAACTTCTTGCTGATTTTGTGACTGATTTTGGTTTGGACAAAGATTTTGATCATGATTCCAAAATTTCAGCCCGTTTCGTTTCATTGAGCCTGAAAAAATGGCTTTTAAAGTTCGAACCCAAGTCTCAAATCAGCGCTCATAAAAAATATTATTTTTCCAAAAATGAAACTTTTTGCCGATTTTGTGACTTATTTCGGTTTGGATAAGATTCTGATCACAATTCCAAAATTTCAGTCCGTTTGGATTCATAGAGCCTGAATAACTGACTTGTAAAGTTCGAACCCAAGTCTCAAATCAGCACCCCAAAAAAATATTATTTTCCAAAAATGCAAAATTTTTCTGATTTTGTGACCTTTTTCGGTTTGGACCAAGATTTTGATCATGATTCCAAAATTTCATCCCGTTTGGTTTCATTGAGCCTGAAAAAAAGGTCTTTTAAAGTTCGAACCCAAGAATCAAATCGGCGCACATAAAAAATATATTTTTTCCAAAAATGAAACTTTTTGCCGATTTTGTGACTGATTTCGGTTCGATCCAAGATTCTGATCACAATTCCAAAATTTCAGCCCGTTTGGATTCATAGAGCCTGATTAACTGACTTTTAAAGTTCGAACCCAAGTCTCAAATCAGCGCCCCAAAAAAATATCATTTTTCCAAAATTGCAAAATTTTTCTGATTTTCTGATTTATTTCGGTTCGATCCAAGATTCTGATCACAATTTTTCCAAAAATGCAACTTTTTGCCGATTTTGTGACTGATTTCGGTTTGGACCAAGATTTTGATCATGATTCCAAAATTTCATCTCGTTTGGTTTCATTGAGCCTGAAAAAAATGTCTTTTAAAGTTCGAACCCAAGACTCAAATCAGCGCCCATAAAAAATATACTTTTTAAAAAAATGCAACTTCTTGCTGATTTTGTGACTGATTTTGCATTGGACAAAGATTTTGATCATGATTCCAAAATTTCAGCCCGTTTCGTTTCATTGAGCCTGAAAAAATGGCTTTTAAAGTTCGAACCCAAGTCTCAAATCAGCGCTCATAAAAAATATTATTTTTCCAAAAATAAAACTTTTTGCCGATTTTGTGACTTATTTCGGTTTGGATAAGATTCTGATCACAATTCCAAAATTTCAGTCCGTTTGGATTCATAGAGCCTGAATAACTGACTTGTAAAGTTCGAACCCAAGTCTCAAATCAACACCCCAAAAAAATATTATTTTCCAAAAATGCAAAATTTTTCTGATTTTGTGACCTTTTTCGGTTTGGACCAAGATTTTGATCATGATTCCAAAATTTCATCCCGTTTGGTTTCATTGAGCCTGAAAAAAAGGTCTTTTAAAGTTCGAACCCAAGAATCAAATCGGCGCACATAAAAAATATATTTTTTCCAAAAATGCAACTTCTTGCTGATTTTGTGACTGACTTTGGTTTAGAAAAAGATTTTGATCATGATTCTAAAATTTCAGCCCGTTTCGTTTCATTGAGCCTCAAAAAATGGCTTTTAGAGTTCGAACCCAAGTATCAAATCAGGGCCCCAAAAAAATATTATTTTTCCAAAAATGCAACTTTTTGCCGATTTTGTGACTGATTTCGGTTTGGACCAAGATTTTGATCATGATTCCAAAATTTCATCTCGTTTGGTTTCATTGAACCTGAAAAAAATGTCTTTTAAAGTTCGAACCCAAGACTCAATACAGCGCCCATAAAAAATATAATTTTTAAAAAAATGCAACTTCTTGCTGATTTTGTGACTGATTTTGGTTTGGACAAAGATTTTGATTATGATTCCAAAATTTCAGCCCGTTTCGTTTCATTGAGCCTGAAAAAATGGATTTTTAAGTTCGTACCCAAGTCTCAAATCAGCGCCCATAAAAAATATTATTTTTCCAAAAATGAAACTTTTTGCCGATTTTGTGACTTTTTTCGGTTTGGATAAGATTCTGTTCACAATTCCAAAATTTCAGTCCGTTTGGATTCATAGAGCCTGAATAACTGACTTGTAAAGTTCGAACCCAAGTCTCAAATCAGCACCCCAAAAAAATATTATTTTTCCAAAAATGCAAAATTTTTCTGATTTTGTGACCTTTTTCGGTTTGGAGCAAGATTTTGATCATGATTCCAAAATTTCATCCCGTTTGGTTTCATTGAGCCTGAAAAAAAGGTCTTTTAAAGTTCGAACCCGAGAATCAAATCGGCGCACATAAAAAATATTATTTTTCCAAAAGTGTAACTTTTTGCCGATTTTGTGACTTATTTCGGTTTGGATAAGATTCTGATCACAATTCCAAAATTTCAGCCCGTTTGGATTCATAGAGCCTGAATAACTGACTTGTAAAGTTCGAACCCAAGTCTCAAATCAGCGCCCGAAAAAAATATTATTTTTCCAAAAATGACACTTTTGGCCGATTTTGTGACCTTTTTCGGTTTGGAGCAAGATTTTGATCATGATTCCAAAATTTCATCCCGTTTGGTTTCATTAAGCCTGAAAAAAATGTCTTTTAAAGTTCGAACCCAAGAATCAAATCGGCGCAAATAAAAAATATAATTTTTCCAAAAATGCAACTTCTTGCTGATTTTTTGACTGATTTTGGTTTGGACAAAGATTCGGATCTTAATTCCAAAATTTCAGACCGTTTGGATTCATAGAGCCTGAAAAAAAGACTTTTGAAGTTCGAACCCAAGTCTCAAATCAGCGCCCCAAAAAAATATTATTTTTCCAAAAATGCAACTTTTGGCCGATTTTGTTACCTTTTTCGGTTTGGAGCAAGATTTTGATCATGATTCCAAAATTTCAGCCCGTTTGGATTCATAGAGCCTGAATAACTGTATTTTAAACTTCGAACCCAAGTCTCAAATCAGGGCCCCAAAAATGCAAAATTTTGCTGATTTTGTGACTGATTTCGGTTAGATCACAATTCCAAAATTTCAGCCCGTTTGGATTCATAGAGCCTGAATAACTGACTTTTAAAGTTCGAACCCAAGTCTCAAATCAGCGCCCAAAAAAATATTTTTTTTCCAAAAATGCAAAATTTTGCCGATTTTGTGACTGATTTCGGTTAGATCACAATTCCAAAATTTCAGCCCGATTGGATTCATAGAGCCTGAATAACTGACTTTTAAAGTTTGAACCCAAGTCTAAAATCAGAGCCCCAAAAAAATATTTATTTTCCAAAATTGCAAAATTTTTCTGATTTTCTGACTTATTTCGGTACGATCCCAGATTCTGATCACAATTCCAAAATTTCAGCCCGTTTGGATTCATAGAGCCTGACGAAATGATATTTAAAGTTCGAACCCAAGTCTCAAATCAGCGCCCCAAAAAAATATTATTTTTCCAAAAATACAAAACTTTAGCCGATTTTGTGACTGATTTCAGTTAGATCACAATTCAAAAATTTCAGCCCGTTTGGATTCATAGAGCCTGAAAAACTGACTTTTAAAGTTCGAACCCAAGTCTCAAATCAGCGCCCCAAAAAAATATCATTTTTCCAAAATTGCAAAATTTTTCTGATTTTCTGATTTATTTCGGTTCGATCCAAGATTCTGATCACAATTTTTCCAAAAATGCAACTTTTTGCCGATTTTGTGACTGATTTCGGTTTGGACCAAGATTTTGATCATGATTCCAAAATTTCATCTCGTTTGGTTTCATTGAGCCTGAAAAAAATGTCTTTTAAAGTTCGAACCCAAGACTCAAATCAGCGCCCATAAAAAATATAATTTTTAAAAAAATGCAACTTCTTGCTGATTTTGTGACTGATTTTGGTTTGGACAAAGATTTTGATCATGATTCCAAAATTTCAGCCCGTTTCGTTTCATTGAGCCTGAAAAAATGGCTTTTAAAGTTCGAACCCAAGTCTCAAATCAGCGCTCATAAAAAATAATATTTTTCCAAAAATGAAACTTTTTGCTGATTTTGTGACTTATTTCGGTTTGGATAAGATTCTGATCACAATTCCAAAATTTCAGTCCGTTTGGATTCATAGAGCCTGAATAACTGACTTGTAAAGTTCGAACCCAAGTCTCAAATCAGCACCCCAAAAAAATATTATTTTCCAAAAATGCAAAATTTTTCTGATTTTGTGACCTTTTTCGGTTTGGACCAAGATTTTGATCATGATTCCAAAATTTCATCCCGTTTGGTTTCATTGAGCCTGAAAAAAAGGTCTTTTAAAGTTCGAACCCAAGAATCAAATCGGCGCACATAAAAAATATATTTTTTCCAAAAATGCAACTTCTTGCTGATTTTGTGACTGACTTTGGTTTGGACAAAGATTTTGATCATGATTCTAAAATTTCAGCCCGTTTCGTTTCATTGAGCCTCAAAAAATGGCTTTTAGAGTTCGAACCCAAGTCTCAAATCAGCGCCCATAAAAAATATTATTTTTCCAAAGTTCAACTTTTTGCCGATTTTGTGACTTATTTCGGTATGGATACGATTCTGATCACAATTCCAAAATTTCAGTACGTTTGGATTCATAGAGCCTGAAAAAAAGACTTTTAAGTTCGAACCCAAGTCTCAAATCAGCGCCCCAAAAAAATATTATTTTTCCAAAAATGCAACTTTTTGCCGATTTTGTGACCTTTTTCGGTTTGGAGCAAGATTTTGATCATGATTCCAAAATTTCATCCCGTTTGGTTTCATTGAGCCTGAAAAAAATGTCTTTTAAAGTTCGAACCCAAGAATCAAATCGGCGCAAATAAAAAATATTTTTTTTCTAAAAATGCAACTTCTTGCTGATTTTTTGACTGATTTTGGTTTGGACAAAGATTCTGATCTTAATTCCAAAATTTCAGACCGTTTGGATTCATAGAGCCTGAATAACTGACTTGTAAAGTTCGAACCCAAGTCTCAAGTCAGCACCCCAAAAAAATATTATTTATCCAAAAATACAAAATTTTGTTGATTTTCTGACTAATTTCGGTTCGATCCAAGATTCTGATCACAATTCCAAAATTTCAGCCCGTTTGGGTTCATAGAGCCTAAAAAAATGACTTTTAAAGATCGAACCCAAGTCTCAAATCAGCGCCCATAAAAAATATTTTTTTTCCAAAAATGCAACTTTTTGCCGATTTTGTGACTGATTTCGGTTTGGATAAGTTTCTTCCGTTCGATCCAAGATTCTGATCACAATTCCAAATTTCAGCACGTTTGGATTCATAGAACTTGAATAACTGACTTTTAAAGTTCGAACCCAAGTCTCAAATCAGCGCCCCAAAAAAATATTATTTTTCCAAAAATGACACTTTTTGCCGATTTTGTGACTGATTTCGGTTTGGATAAGTTTCTGATCATGAATCCAAAATTTCTGCCCGTTTGGATTCATAGAGCCTGAATAACTGACTTTTGAAGTTCGAACCCAAGTTTCAAATCAGCGCCCATAAAAAATATTTTTTTTCCAAAAATGCAACTTTTTGGCGATTTTGTTGCTGATTTCGGTTTGGACCAAGATTTTGATCATGATTACAAAATTTTAGCTCGTTTGGATTGATAGAGCCTGAAAAAATGACTTTTAAATTTCGAACCCAAGTCTCAAATCAGCGCCCCAAAAAAATATTATTTTTCCAAAATTGCAAAATTTTTCTGATTTTCTGACTTATTTCGGTTTGATCCAAGATTCTGATCACAATTTTTCCAAAAATGCAACTTTTTGTGACCTTTTTCGGTTTGGACCAAGATTTTGATCATGATTCCAAAATTTCATCCCGTTTGGTTTCATTGAGCCTGAAAAAAGGGTCTTTTAAAGTTCGAACCCAAGAATCAAATCAGCGCACATAAAAAATATATTTTTTCCAAAAATGCAACTTCTTGCTGATTTTGTGACTGACTTTGGTTTGGATAAGATTCTGATCACAATTCCAAAATTTCAATACGTTTGGATTCATAGAGTATGAAAAAAAGACTTTTAAAGTTCGAACCCAAGTCTCAAATCAGCGACCCAAAAAAATATTATTTTTCGAAAAATGCAACTTTTTGCCGATTTTTTGACCTTTTTCGGTTTGGAGCAAGATTTTGATCATGATTCCAAAATTTCATCCCGTTTGGTTTCATTCAGCCTGAAAAAAATGTCTTTTAAAGTTCGAACCCAAGAATCAAATCGGCGCACATAAAAAATACTATTTTTCCAAAAGTGCAACTTTTTGCCGATTTTGTGACCTTTTTCGGTTTGGACCAAGATTTTGATCATGATTCCAAAATTTCATCTCGTTTGGTTTCATTGAGCCTGAAAAAAAAGTCTTTTAAAGTTCGAACCCAAGACTCAAATCGGCGCCCATAAAAAATATAATTTTTAAAAAAATGCAACTTCTTGCTGATTTTGTGACTGATTTTGGTTTGGACAAAGATTTTGATCATGATTCCAAAATTTCAGCCCGTTTGGATTCATAGAGCCTGAAAAAAAGACTTTTAAAGTTCGAACCCAAGTCTCAAATCATCGCCCCAAAAAAATATTATTTTTCCAAAATTGCAAAATTTTTCTGATTTTCTGACTTATTTCGGTACGATCCCAGATTCTGATCACAATTCCAAAATTTCAGCCCGTTTGGATTCATAGAGCCTGAAAAAATGACTTTTAATGTTCGAACCCAAGTATCAAATCAGGGCCCCAAAAAAAAATTATTTTTCCAAAAATGAAACTTTTTGCCGATTTTGTGACTGATTTCGGTTCGATCCAAGATTCTGATCACAATTCCAAAATTTCAGCCCGTTTGGATTCATAGAGCCTGATTAACTGACTTTTAAAGTTCGAACCCAATTCTCAAATCAGCGCCCCAAAAAAATATTATCTTTCCAAAAATGCAACTTTTTGCCGATATTGTGACTGATTTCGGTTTGGATAATATTCTGTTCACAATTCCAAAATTTCAGCCCGTTTGGATTCATAGAGCCTGAAGAAATGACTTTTAAAGTTCGAACCCAAGCCTCAAATCAGCGCCCCAAAAAAATATTATTTTTCCAAAAATACAAAACTTTAGCCGATTTTGTGACTGATTTCAGTTAGATCACAATTCAAAAATTTCAGCCCGTTTGGATTCATAGAGCCTTAAAAACTGACTTTTAAAGTTCGAACCCAAGTCTCAAATCAGCGCCCCAAAAAAATATCATTTTTCCAAAATTGCAAAATTTTTCTGATTTTCTGATTTATTTCGGTTCGATCCAAGATTCTGATCACAATTTTTCCAAAAATGCAACTTTTTGCCGATTTTGTGACTGATTTCGGTTTGGACCAAGATTTTGATCATGATTCCAAAATTTCATCTCTTTTGGTTTCATTGAGCCTGAAAAAAATGTCTTTTAAAGTTCGAACCCAAGACTCAAATCAGCGCCCATAAAAAATATACTTTTAAAAAAAATGCAACTTCTTGCTGATTTTGTGACTGATTTTGGTTTGGACAAAGATTTTGATCATGATTCCAAAATTTCAGCCCGTTTCGTTTCATTGAGCCTGAAAAAATGGCTTTTAAAGTTCGAACCCAAGTCTCAAATCAGCGCTCATAAAAAATATTATTTTTCCAAAAATGAAACTTTTTGCCGATTTTGTGACTTATTTCGGTTTGGATAAGATTCTGATCACAATTCCAAAATTTCAGTCCGTTTGGATTCATAGAGCCTGAATAACTGACTTGTAAAGTTCGAACCCAAGTCTCAAATCAGCACCCCAAAAAAATATTATTTTCCAAAAATGCAAAATTTTTCTGATTTTGTGACCTTTTTCGGTTTGGACCAAGATTTTGATCATGATTCCAAAATTTCATCCCGTTTGGTTTCATTGAGCCTGAAAAAAAGGTCTTTTAAAGTTCGAACCCAAGAATCAAATCGGCGCACATAAAAAATATATTTTTTCCAAAAATGAAACTTTTTGCCGATTTTGTGACTGATTTCGGTTCGATCCAAGATTCTGATCACAATTCCAAAATTTCAGCCCGTTTGGATTCATAGAGCCTGATTAACTGACTTTTAAAGTTCGAACCCAATTCTCAAATCAGCGCCCCAAAAAAATATTATCTTTCCAAAAATGCAACTTTTTGCCGATATTGTGACTGATTTCGGTTTGGATAATATTCTGTTCACAATTCCAAAATTTCAGCCCGTTTGGATTCATAGAGCCTGAAGAAATGACTTTTAAAGTTCGAACCCAAGCCTCAAATCAGCGCCCCAAAAAAATATTATTTTTCCAAAAATACAAAACTTTAGCCGATTTTGTGACTGATTTCAGTTAGATCACAATTCAAAAATTTCAGCCCGTTTGGATTCATAGAGCCTGAAAAACTGACTTTTAAAGTTCGAACCCAAGTCTCAAATCAGCGCCCCAAAAAAATATCATTTTTCCAAAATTGCCAAATTTTTCTGATTTTCTGATTTATTTCGGTTCGATCCAAGATTCTGATCACAATTTTTCCAAAAATGCAACTTTTTGCCGATTTTGTGACTGATTTCGGTTTGGACCAAGATTTTGATCATGATTCCAAAATTTCATCTCGTTTGGTTTCATTGAGCCTGAAAAAAATGTCTTTTAAAGTTCGAACCCAAGACTCAAATCAGCGCCCATAAAAAATATACTTTTTAAAAAAATGCAACTTCTTGCTGATTTTGTGACTGATTTTGGTTTGGACAAAGATTTTGATCATGATTCCAAAATTTCAGCCCGTTTCGTTTCATTGAGCCTGAAAAAATGGCTTTTAAAGTTCGAACCCAAGTCTCAAATCAGCGCTCATAAAAAATATTATTTTTCCAAAAATGAAACTTTTTGCCGATTTTGTGACTTATTTCGGTTTGGATAAGATTCTGATCACAATTCCAAAATTTCAGTCCGTTTGGATTCATAGAGCCTGAATAACTGACTTGTAAAGTTCGAACCCAAGTCTCAAATCAGCACCCCAAAAAAATATTATTTTCCAAAAATGCAAAATTTTTTTGATTTTGTGACCTTTTTCGGTTTGGACCAAGATTTTGATCATGATTCCAAAATTTCATCCCGTTTGGTTTCATTGAGCCTGAAAAAAAGGTCTTTTAAAGTTCGAACCCAAGAATCAAATCGGCGCACATAAAAAATATATTTTTTCCAAAAATGCAACTTCTTGCTGATTTTGTGACTGACTTTGGTTTAGAAAAAGATTTTGATCATGATTCTAAAATTTCAGCCCGTTTCGTTTCATTGAGCCTCAAAAAATGGCTTTTAGAGTTCGAACCCAAGTCTCAAATCAGCGCCCATAAAAATATTATTTTTCCAAAGTGCAACTTTTTGCCGATTTTGTGACTTATTTCGGTTTGGATAAGATTCTGATCACAATTCCAAAATTTCAGTACGTTTGGATTCATAGAGCCTGAAAAAAAGACTTTTAAGTTCGAACCCAAGTCTCAAATCAGCGCCCCAAAAAAATATTATTTTTCCAAAAATGCAACTTTTTGCCGATTTTGTGACCTTTTTCGGTTTGGAGCAAGATTTTGATCATGATTCCAAAATTTCATCCCGTTTGGGTTCATTGAGCCTGAAAAAAACGTCTTTTAAAGTTCGAACCCAAGAATCAAATCGGCGCAAATAAAAAATATTTTTTTTCTAAAAATGCAACTTCTTGCTGATTTTTTGACTGATTTTGGTTTGGACAAAGATTCTGATCTTAATTCCAAAATTTCAGACCGTTTGGATTCATAGAGCCTGAATAACTGACTTGTAAAGTTCGAACCCAAGTCTCAAGTCAGCACCCCAAAAAAATATTATTTATCCAAAAATGCAAAATTTTGTTGATTTTCTGACTAATTTCGGTTCGACCCAAGATTCTGATAACAATTCCAAAATTTCAGCCCGTTTGGGTTCATAGAGCCTAAAAAAATGACTTTTAAAGATCGAACCCAAGTCTCAAATCAGCGCCCATAAAAAATATTTTTTTTCCAAAAATGCAACTTTTTGCCGATTTTGTGACTGATTTCGGTTTGGATAAGTTTCTTCGGTTTGGACCAAGATTTTGATCATGATTCCAAAATTTCAGCCGGTTTGGTTTCATTGAGCCTGAAAAACTGGCTTTTAAAGTTCGAACCCAAGTCTCAAATTACCGCCAATAAAAAATATTATTTATCCAAAAATGCAAAATTTTGCTGATTTTGTGACTGATTTCGGTTCGATCCAAGATTCTGATCACAATTCCAAATTTCAGCACGTTTGGATTCATAGAACTTCAATAACTGACTTTTAAAGTTCGAACCCAAGTCTCAAATCAGCGCCCCAAAAAAATATTATTTTTCCAAAAATGACACTTTTTGCCGATATTGTGACTGATTTCGGTTTGGATAAGTTTCTGATCATGAATCCAAAATTTCTGCCCGTTTGGATTCATAGAGCCTGAATAACTGACTTTTGAAGTTCGAACCCAAGTTTCAAATCAGCGCCCATAAAAAATATTTTTTTTCCAAAAATGCAACTTTTTGGCGATTTTGTTGCTGATTTCGGTTTGGACCAAGATTTTGATCATGATTCCAAAATTTTAGCCCGTTTGGATTGATAGAGCCTGAAAAAATGACTTTTAAATTTCGAACCCAAGTCTCAAATCAGCGAAACAAAAAAATATTATTTTTCCAAAATTGCAAAATTTAGCTGATTTTCTGACTTATTTCGTTTTGATCCAAGATTCTGATCACAATTCCAAAATTTCAGCCCGTTTGGATTCATAGAGCCTGAAAATTGACTTTTAAAGTTCGAACCCAAGTCTCAAATCAGCGCCCCAAAAAAATATTATTTTTCCAAAAATGCAACTTTTTGCCGATATTGTGACTGATTTCGGTTTGGATAATATTCTGTTCACAATTCCAAAATTTCAGCCCGTTTGGATTCATAGAGCCTGAATAACTGACTTTTAAAGTTCGAACCCAAGTCTAAAATCAGAGCCCCAAAAAAATATTATTTTTCCAAAATTGCAAAATTTTTCTGATTTTCTGACTTATTTCGGTACGATCCCGGATTCTGATCACAATTCCAAAATATCAGCCCGTTTGGATTCATAGAGCCTGAAAAAATGACTTTTAATGTTCGAACCCAAGTATCAAATCAGGGCCCCAAAAAAATATTATTTTTCCAAAAATGCAACTTTTTCCCGATTTTGTGACTGATTTCGGTTCGATCCAAGATTCTGATCACAATTCCAAAATTTCAGCCGGTTTGGATTCATAGAGCCTGAAGAAATGACTTTTAAAGTTCGAACCCAAGTCTCAAATCAGCGCCCCAAAAAAATATTATTTTTCCAAAAATACAAAAATTTAGCCGATTTTGTGACTGATTTCAGTTAGATCACAATTCAAAAATTTCATCCCGTTTGGATTCATAGAGCCTGAAAATCTGACTTTTAAAGTTCGAACCCAAGTCTCTAATCAGCGCCCCAAAAAAATATTATTTTTCCAAAATTGCAAAATTTTTCTGATTTTCTGACTTATTTCGGTTTGATCCAAGATTCTGATCACAATTTTTCCAAAAATGCAACTTTTTGTGACCTTTTTCGGTTTGGACCAAGATTTTGATCATGATTCCAAAATTTCATCCCGTTTGGTTTCATTGAGCCTGAAAAAAGGTCTTTTAAAGTTCGAACCCAAGAATCAAATCAGCGCACATAAAAAATATATTTTTTCCAAAAATGCAACTTCTTGCTGATTTTGTGACTGACTTTGGTTTGGATAAGATTCTGATCACAATTCCAAAATTTCAATACGTTTGGATTCATAGAGCCTGAAAAAAAGACTTTTAAAGTTCGAACCCAAGTCTCAAATCAGCGACCCAAAAAAATATTATTTTTCGAAAAATGCAACTTTTTGCCGATTTTGTGACCTTTTTCGGTTTGGAGCAAGATTTTGATCATGATTCCAGAATTTCATCCCGTTTGGTTTCATTCAGCCTGAAAAAAATGTCTTTTAAAGTTCGAACCCAAGAATCAAATCGGCGCACATAAAAAATACTATTTTTCCAAAAGTGCAACTTTTTGCCGATTTTGTGACCTTTTTCGGTTTGGACCAAGATTTTGATCATGATTCCAAAATTTCATCTCGTTTGGTTTCATTGAGCCTGAAAAAAAAGTCTTTTAAAGTTCGAACCCAAGACTCAAATCGGCGCCCATAAAAAATATAATTTTTAAAAAAATGCAACTTCTTGCTGATTTTGTGACTGATTTTGGTTTGGACAAAGATTTTGATCATGATTCCAAAATTTCAGCCCGTTTGGATTCATAGAGCCTGAAAAAAAGACTTTTAAAGTTCGAACCCAAGTCTCAAATCAGCGCCCCAAAAAAATATTATTTTTCCAAAATTGCAAAATTTTTCTGATTTTCTGACTTATTTCGGTACGATCCCAGATTCTGATCACAATTCCAAAATTTCAGCCCGTTTGGATTCATAGAGCCTGAAAAAATGACTTTTAATGTTCGAACCCAAGTATCAAATCAGGGCCCCAAAAAAAAATTATTTTTCCAAAAATGAAACTTTTTGCCGATTTTGTGACTGATTTCGGTTCGATCCAAGATTCTGATCACAATTCCAAAATTTCAGCCCGTTTGGATTCATAGAGCCTGATTAACTGACTTTTAAAGTTCGAACCCAATTCTCAAATCAGCGCCCCAAAAAAATATTATCTTTCCAAAAATGCAACTTTTTGCCGATATTGTGACTGATTTCCGTTTGGATAATATTCTGTTCACAATTCCAAAATTTCAGCCCGTTTGGATTCATAGAGCCTGAAGAAATGACTTTTAAAGTTCGAACCCAAGCCTCAAATCAGCGCCCCAAAAAAATATTATTTTTCCAAAAATACAAAACTTTAGCCGATTTTGTGACTGATTTCAGTTAGATCACAATTCAAAAATTTCAGCCCGTTTGGATTCATAGAGCCTGAAAAACTGACTTTTAAAGTTCGAACCCAAGTCTCAAATCAG
Source organism: Hesperophylax magnus (assembly GCA_026573805.1). Classification (NCBI taxonomy): domain Eukaryota; kingdom Metazoa; phylum Arthropoda; class Insecta; order Trichoptera; family Limnephilidae; genus Hesperophylax; species Hesperophylax magnus. Next base: position 173,176 of record JAIUSX010000281.1, on the reverse strand, counting down.
CGCCCCAAAAAAATATCATTTTTCCAAAATTGCAAAATTTTTCTGATTTTCTGATTTATTTCGGTTCGATCCAAGATTCTGATCACAATTTTTCCAAAAATGCAACTTTTTGCCGATTTTGTGACTGATTTCGGTTTGGACCAAGATTTTGATCATGATTCCAAAATTTCATCTCTTTTGGTTTCATTGAGCCTGAAAAAAATGTCTTTTAAAGTTCGAACTCAAGAATCAAATCAGCGCCCATAAAAAATATACTTTTTAAAAAAATGCAACTTCTTGCTGATTTTGTGACTGATTTTGGTTTGGACAAAGATTTTGATCATGATTCCAAAATTTCAGCCCGTTTCGTTTCATTGAGCCTGAAAAAATGGCTTTTAAAGTTCGAACCCAAGTCTCAAATCAGCGCTCATAAAAAATATTATTTTTCCAAAAATGAAACTTTTTGCCGATTTTGTGACTTATTTCGGTTTGGATAAGATTCTGATCACAATTCCAAAATTTCAGTCCGTTTGGATTCATAGAGCCTGAATAACTGACTTGTAAAGTTCGAACCCAAGTCTCAAATCAGCACCCCAAAAAAATATTATTTTCCAAAAATGCAAAATTTTTCTGATTTTGTGACCTTTTTCGGTTTGGACCAAGATTTTGATCATGATTCCAAAATTTCATCCCGTTTGGTTTCATTGAGCCTGAAAAAAAGGTCTTTTAAAGTTCGAACCCAAGAATCAAATCGGCGCACATAAAAAATATATTTTTTCCAAAAATGAAACTTTTTGCCGATTTTGTGACTGATTTCGGTTCGATCCAAGATTCTGATAACAATTCCAAAATTTCAGCCCGTTTGGGTTCATAGAGCCTAAAAAAATGACTTTTAAAGATCGAACCCAAGTCTCAAATCAGCGCCCATAAAAAATATTTTTTTTCCAAAAATGCAACTTTTTGCCGATTTTGTGACTGATTTCGGTTTGGATAAGTTTCTTCGGTTTGGACCAAGATTTTGATCATGATTCCAAAATTTCAGCCGGTTTGGTTTCATTGAGCCTGAAAAACTGGCTTTTAAAGTTCGAACCCAAGTCTCAAATTACCGCCAATAAAAAATATTATTTATCCAAAAATGCAAAATTTTGCTGATTTTGTGACTGATTTCGGTTCGATCCAAGATTCTGATCACAATTCCAAATTTCAGCACGTTTGGATTCATAGAACTTCAATAACTGACTTTTAAAGTTCGAACCCAAGTCTCAAATCAGCGCCCCAAAAAAATATTATTTTTCCAAAAATGACACTTTTTGCCGATATTGTGACTGATTTCGGTTTGGATAAGTTTCTGATCGTGAATCCAAAATTTCTGCCCGTTTGGATTCATAGAGCCTGAATAACTGACTTTTGAAGTTCGAACCCAAGTTTCAAATCAGCGCCCATAAAAAATATTTTTTTTCCAAAAATGCAACTTTTTGGCGATTTTGTTGCTGATTTCGGTTTGGACCAAGATTTTGATCATGATTCCAAAATTTTAGCCCGTTTGGATTGATAGAGCCTGAAAAAATGACTTTTAAATTTCGAACCCAAGTCTCAAATCAGCGAAACAAAAAAATATTATTTTTCCAAAATTGCAAAATTTAGCTGATTTTCTGACTTATTTCGTTTTGATCCAAGATTCTGATCACAATTCCAAAATTTCAGCCCGTTTGGATTCATAGAGCCTGAAAATTGACTTTTAAAGTTCGAACCCAAGTCTCAAATCAGCGCCCCAAAAAAATATTATATTTCCAAAAATGCAACTTTTTGCCGATATAGTGACTGATTTCGGTTTGGATAATATTCTGTTCACAATTCCAAAATTTCAGCCCGTTTGGATTCATAGAGCCTGAATAACTAACTTTTAAAGTTCGAACCCAAGTCTCAAATCAGCTCCCCAAAAAAATATTATTTTTCCAAAAATGCAACTTTTTGCCGATATTGTGACTGATTTCGGTTTGGATAATATTCTGTTCACAATTCCAAAATTTCAGCCCGTTTGGATTCATAGAGCCTGAATAACTGACTTTTAAAGTTCGAACCCAAGTCTAAAATCAGAGCCCCAAAAAAATATTATTTTTCCAAAATTGCAAAATTTTTCTGATTTTCTGACTTATTTCGGTACTATCCCAGATTCTGATCACAATTCCAAAATATCAGCCCGTTTGGATTCATAGAGCCTGAAAAAATGACTTTTAATGTTCGAACCCAAGTATCAAATCAGGGCCCCAAAAAAATATTATTTTTCCAAAAATGAAACTTTTTCCCGATTTTGTGACTGATTTCGGTTCGATCCAAGATTCTGATCACAATTCCAAAATTTCAGCCGGTTTGGATTCATAGAGCCTGAAGAAATGACTTTTAAAGTTCGAACCCAAGTCTCAAATCAGCGCCCCAAAAAAATATTATTTTTCCAAAAATACAAAAATTTAGCCGATTTTGTGACTGATTTCAGTTAGATCACAATTCCAAAATTTCAGCCCGTTTGGATTCATAGAGCCTGAAAATTGACTTTAAAGTTCGAACCCAAGTCTCAAATCAGCGCCCCAAAAAAATATTATATTTCCAAAAATGCAACTTTTTGCCGATATAGTGACTGATTTCGGTTTGGATAATATTCTGTTCACAATTCCAAAATTTCAGCCCGTTTGGATTCATAGAGCCTGAATAACTGACTTTTAAAGTTCGAACCCAAGTCTCAAATCAGCGCCCCAAAAAAATATTATTTTTCCAAAAATGCAACTTTTTGCCGATATTGTTACTGATTTCGGTTTGGATAATATTCTGTTCACAATTCCAAAATTTCAGCCCGTTTGGATTCATAGAGCCTGAATAACTGACTTTTAAAGTTCGAACCCAAGTCTAAAATCAGAGCCCCAAAAAAATATTATTTTTCCAAAATTGCAAAATTTTTCTGATTTTCTGACTTATTTCGGTACGATCCCAGATTCTGATCACAATTCCAAAATATCAGCCCGTTTGGATTCATAGAGCCTGAAAAAATGACTTTTAAAGTTCGAACCCAAGTCTCAAATCAGCGCTCATAAAAAATATTATTTTTCCAAAAATGAAACTTTTTGCCGATTTTGTGACTTATTTCGGTTTGGATAAGATTCTGATCACAATTCCAAAATTTCAGTCCGTTTGGATTCATAGAGCCTGAATAACTGACTTGTAAAGTTCGAACCCAAGTCTCAAATCAGCACCCCAAAAAAATATTATTTTTCCAAAAATGCAAAATTTTTCTGATTTTGTGACTTATTTCGGTACGATCCCAGATTCTGATCACAATTCCAAAATATCAGCCCGTTTTGATTCATAGAGCCTGAAAATTGACTTTTAAAGTTCGAACCCAAGTCTCAAATCAGCGCCCCAAAAAAATATTATATTTCCAAAAATGCAACTTTTTGCCGATATAGTGACTGATTTCGGTTTGGATAATATTCTGTTCACAATTCCAAAATTTCAGCCCGTTTGGATTCATAGAGCCTGAATTACTGACTTTTAAAGTTCGAACCCAAGTCTCAAATCAGCGCCCCAAAAAAATATTATTTTTCCAAAAATGCAACTTTTTGCCGATATTGTGACTGATTTCGGTTTGGATAATATTCTGTTCACAATTCCAAAATTTCAGCCCGTTTGGATTCATAGAGCCTGAATAACTGACTTTTAAAGTTCGAACCCAAGTCTAAAATCAGAGCCCAAAAAAAATATTATTTTTCCAAAATTGCAAAATTTTTCTGATTTTCTGACTTATTTCGGTACGATCCCAGATTCTGATGACAATTCCAAAATATCAGCCCGTTTGGATTCATAGAGCCTGAAAAAATGACTTTTAATGTTCGAACCCAAGTATCAAATCAGGGCCCCAAAAAAATATTATATTTCCAAAAATGAAACTTTTTCCCGATTTTGTGACTGATTTCGGTTCGATCCAAGATTCTGATCACAATTCCAAAATTTCAGCCGGTTTGGATTCATAGAGCCTGAAGAAATGACTTTTAAAGTTCGAACCCAAGTCTCAAATCAGCGCCCCAAAAAAATATTATTTTTCCAAAAATACAAAAATTTAGCCGATTTTGTGACTGATTTCAGTTAGATCACAATTCCAAAATTTCAGCCCGTTTGGATTCATAGAGCCTGAAAATTGACTTTTAAAGTTCGAACCCAAGTCTCAAATCAGCGCCCCAAAAAAATATTATATTTCCAAAAATGCAACTTTTTGCCGATATAGTGACTGATTTCGGTTTGGATAATATTCTGTTCACAATTCCAAAATTTCAGCCCGTTTGGATTCATAGAGCCTGAATAACTGACTTTTAAAGTTCGAACCCAAGTCTCAAATCAGCGCCCCAAAAAAATATTATTTTTCCAAAAATGCAACTTTTTGCCGATATTGTGACTGATTTCGGTTTGGATAATATTCTGTTCACAATTCCAAAATTTCAGCCCGTTTGGATTCATAGAGCCTGAATAACTGACTTTTAAAGTTCGAACCCAAGTCTAAAATCAGAGCCCCAAAAAAATATTATTTTTCCAAAAATGCAAAATTTTGTTGATTTTCTGACTAATTTCGGTTCGATCCAAGATTCTGATAACAATTCCAAAATTTCAGCCCGTTTGGGTTCATAGAGCCTAAAAAAATGACTTTTAAAGATCGAACCCAAGTCTCAAATCAGCGCCCATAAAAAATATTTTTTTTCCAAAAATGCAACTTTTTGCCGATTTTGTGACTGATTTCGGTTTGGATAAGTTTCTTCGGTTTGGACCAAGATTTTGATCATGATTCCAAAATTTCAGCCGGTTTGGTTTCATTGAGCCTGAAAAACTGGCTTTTAAAGTTCGAACCCAAGTCTCAAATTACCGCCAATAAAAAATATTATTTATCCAAAAATGCAAAATTTTGCTGATTTTGTGACTGATTTCGGTTCGATCCAAGATTCTGATCACAATTCCAAATTTCAGCACGTTTGGATTCATAGAACTTCAATAACTGACTTTTAAAGTTCGAACCCAAGTCTCAAATCAGCGTCCCAAAAAAATATTATTTTTCCAAAAATGACACTTTTTGCCGATATTGTGACTGATTTCGGTTTGGATAAGTTTCTGATCATGAATCCAAAATTTCTGCCCGTTTGGATTCATAGAGCCTGAATAACTGACTTTTAAAGTTCGAACCCAAGTCTCAAATCAGCGCCCCAAAAAAATATTATTTTTCCAAAAATGACACTTTTTGCCGATATTGTGACTGATTTCGGTTTGGATAAGTTTCTGATCATGAATCCAAAATTTCTGCCCGTTTGGATTCATAGAGCCTGAATAACTGACTTTTGAAGTTCGAACCCAAGTCTCAAATCAGCGCCCCAAAAAAATATTATATTTCCAAAAATGCAACTTTTTGCCGATATAGTGACTGATTTCGGTTTGGATAATATTCTGTTCACAATTCCAAAATTTCAGCCCGTTTGGATTCATAGAGCCTGAATTACTGACTTTTAAAGTTCGAACCCAAGTCTCAAATCAGCGCCCCAAAAAAATATTATTTTTCCAAAAATGCAACTTTTTGCCGATATTGTGACTGATTTCGGTTTGGATAATATTCTGTTCACAATTCCAAAATTTCAGCCCGTTTGGATTCATAGAGCCTGAATAACTGACTTTTAAAGTTCGAACCCAAGTCTAAAATCAGAGCCCAAAAAAAATATTATTTTTCCAAAATTGCAAAATTTTTCTGATTTTCTGACTTATTTCGGTACGATCCCAGATTCTGATGACAATTCCAAAAAATCAGCCCGTTTGGATTCATAGAGCCTGAAAAAATGACTTTTAATGTTCGAACCCAAGTATCAAATCAGGGCCCCAAAAAAATATTATATTTCCAAAAATGAAACTTTTTCCCGATTTTGTGACTGATTTCGGTTCGATCCAAGATTCTGATCACAATTCCAAAATTTCAGCCGGTTTGGATTCATAGAGCCTGAAGAAATGACTTTTAAAGTTCGAACCCAAGTCTCAAATCAGCGCCCCAAAAAAATATTATTTTTCCAAAAATACAAAAATTTAGCCGATTTTGTGACTGATTTCAGTTAGATCACAATTCCAAAATTTCAGCCCGTTTGGATTCATAGAGCCTGAAAATTGACTTTTAAAGTTCGAACCCAAGTCTCAAATCAGCGCCCCAAAAAAATATTATATTTCCAAAAATGCAACTTTTTGCCGATATAGTGACTGATTTCGGTTTGGATAATATTCTGTTCACAATTCCAAAATTTCAGCCCGTTTGGATTCATAGAGCCTGAATAACTGACTTTTAAAGTTCGAACCCAAGTCTCAAATCAGCGCCCCAAAAAAATATTATTTTTCCAAAAATGCAACTTTTTGCCGATATTGTGACTGATTTCGGTTTGGATAATATTCTGTTCACAATTCCAAAATTTCAGCCCGTTTGGATTCATAGAGCCTGAATAACTGACTTTTAAAGTTCGAACCCAAGTCTAAAATCAGAGCCCCAAAAAAATATTATTTTTCCAAAAATGCAAAATTTTGTTGATTTTCTGACTAATTTCGGTTCGATCCAAGATTCTGATAACAATTCCAAAATTTCAGCCCGTTTGGGTTCATAGAGCCTAAAAAAATGACTTTTAAAGATCGAACCCAAGTCTCAAATCAGCGCCCATAAAAAATATTTTTTTTCCAAAAATGCAACTTTTTGCCGATTTTGTGACTGATTTCGGTTTGGATAAGTTTCTTCGGTTTGGACCAAGATTTTGATCATGATTCCAAAATTTCAGCCGGTTTGGTTTCATTGAGCCTGAAAAACTGGCTTTTAAAGTTCGAACCCAAGTCTCAAATTACCGCCAATAAAAAATATTATTTATCCAAAAATGCAAAATTTTGCTGATTTTGTGACTGATTTCGGTTCGATCCAAGATTCTGATCACAATTCCAAATTTCAGCACGTTTGGATTCATAGAACTTCAATAACTGACTTTTAAAGTTCGAACCCAAGTCTCAAATCAGCGTCCCAAAAAAATATTATTTTTCCAAAAATGACACTTTTTGCCGATATTGTGACTGATTTCGGTTTGGATAAGTTTCTGATCATGAATCCAAAATTTCTGCCCGTTTGGATTCATAGAGCCTGAATAACTGACTTTTAAAGTTCGAACCCAAGTCTCAAATCAGCGCCCCAAAAAAATATTATTTTTCCAAAAATGACACTTTTTTCCGATTTTGTGACTGATTTCGGTTTGGATAAGTTTCTGATCATGAATCCAAAATTTCTGCCCGTTTGGATTCATAGAGCCTGAATAACTGACTTTTGAAGTTCGAACCCAAGTTTCAAATCAGCGCCCATAAAAAATATTTTTTTTCCAAAAATGCAACATTTTGGCGATTTTGTTGCTGATTTCGGTTTGGACCAAGATTTTGATCATGATTCCAAAATTTTAGCCCGTTTGGATTGATAGAGCTTGAAAAAATGACTTTTAAAGTTCGAACCCAAGTCTCAAATCAGCGAAACAAAAAAATATTATTTTTCCAAAATTGCAAAATTTAGCTTATTTTCTGACTTATTTCGATTCGATCCAAGATTCTGATCACAATTCCAAAATTTCAGCCCGTTTGGATTCATAGAGCCTGAATAACTGACTTTTGAAGTTCGAACCCAAAATTCAAATCAGCGCCCATAAAAAATATTTTTTTCCAAAAATGCAACTTTTTGGCGATTTTGTTTGTGACCTTATTCGGTTTGAACCAAGATTTTGATCATGATTCCAAAATTCATCCCGTTTGGTTTCATTGAGCCTGAAAAAAATGTCTTTTAAAGTTCGAACCCAAGAATCAAATCAGCGCCCATAAAAAATATTTTTTTTCCAAAAATGCAACTTTTTGGCGATTTTGTTGCTGATTTCGGTTTGGACCAAGATTTTGATCATGATTCCAAAATTTTAGCCCGTTTGGATTGATAGAGCCTGAAAAAATGACTTTTAAATTTCGAACCCAAGTCTCAAATCAGCGAAACAAAAAAATATTATTTTTCCAAAATTGCAAAATTTAGCTGATTTTCTGACTTATTTCGTTTTGATCCAAGATTCTGATCACAATTCCAAAATTTCAGCCCGTTTGGATTCATAGAGCCTGAAAATTGACTTTTAAAGTTCGAACCCAAGTCTCAAATCAGCGCCCCAAAAAAATATTATATTTCCAAAAATGCAACTTTTTGCCGATATAGTGACTGATTTCGGTTTGGATAATATTCTGTTCACAATTCCAAAATTTCAGCCCGTTTGGATTCATAGAGCCTGAATAACTGACTTTTAAAGTTCGAACCCAAGTCTCAAATCAGCGCCCCAAAAAAATATTATTTTTCCAAAAATGCAACTTTTTGCCGATATTGTGACTGATTTCGGTTTGGATAATATTCTGTTCACAATTCCAAAATTTCAGCCCGTTTGGATTCATAGAGCCTGAATAACTGACTTTTAAAGTTCGAACCCAAGTCTAAAATCAGAGCCCCAAAAAAATATTATTTTTCCAAAATTGCAAAATTTTTCTGATTTTCTGACTTATTTCGGTACTATCCCAGATTCTGATCACAATTCCAAAATATCAGCCCGTTTGGATTCATAGAGCCTGAAAAAATGACTTTTAATGTTCGAACCCAAGTATCAAATCAGGGCCCCAAAAAAATATTATTTTTCCAAAAATGAAACTTTTTCCCGATTTTGTGACTGATTTCGGTTCGATCCAAGATTCTGATCACAATTCCAAAATTTCAGCCGGTTTGGATTCATAGAGCCTGAAGAAATGACTTTTAAAGTTCGAACCCAAGTCTCAAATCAGCGCCCCAAAAAAATATTATTTTTCCAAAAATACAAAAATTTAGCCGATTTTGTGACTGATTTCAGTAAGATCACAATTCCAAAATTTCAGCCCGTTTGGATTCATAGAGCCTGAAAATTGACTTTTAAAGTTCGAACCCAAGTCTCAAATCAGCGCCCCAAAAAAATATTATATTTCCAAAAATGCAACTTTTTGCCGATATAGTGACTGATTTCGGTTTGGATAATATTCTGTTCACAATTCCAAAATTTCAGCCCGTTTGGATTCATAGAGCCTGAATAACTGACTTTTAAAGTTCGAACCCAAGTCTCAAATCAGCGCCCCAAAAAAATATTATTTTTCCAAAAATGCAACTTTTTGCCGATATTGTGACTGATTTCGGTTTGGATAATATTCTGTTCACAATTCCAAAATTTCAGCCCGTTTGGATTCATAGAGCCTGAATAACTGACTTTTAAAGTTCGAACCCAAGTCTAAAATCAGAGCCCCAAAAAAATATTATTTTTACAAAATTGCAAAATTTTTCTGATTTTCTGACTTATTTCGGTACGATCCCAGATTCTGATCACAATTCCAAAATATCAGCCCGTTTGGATTCATAGAGCCTGAAAAAATGACTTTTAATGTTCGAACCCAAGTATCAAATCAGGGCCCCAAAAAAATATTATTTTTCCAAAAATGAAACTTTTTCCCGATTTTGTGACTGATTATGCTAGTCTGGTTGGTTGCCACGTGCTGCAGACTTGATGATCCTGCAGGCGCACGTTTAAGGAGTGGCGTCCTCCCGTTACCACTAAGAGAAGGATGTCCTGGCTCCTTAAGTCGAGTCTGGTTGCTTGCCACGTGCTGCGGACTTGATGCTCCTACAGGCGCGCGTTGACAAGTGACAAGAGACAAGTTTTCGTTCGCCACCCGTTGTTATTCCTTCGTTTCTCGACCACGTAAAGTTAGTTTAGTTTGGTTCAGGAGTCCATCTGGTATGTGCCTTCTTTTATTCCTATTGTTACATGGTTATTATTTGTACTCCTTTGTTGTAACTTTTGATGGTTTCAATATAATTTCTATTAAGTATTTACTCTTATTATTTCTGATTTTCCTCCTTACTTGACAGAGAATTATCCCCACAATCATGAGATTGAGATCTTTGCTCTACCGTATTTGTACCCTATAATTGATCCTGTAGATCACAATATTACATGTAAACATTGGAATGTTCCTACTTTACATTCTACACCGTTACATTTGGCGCCCCACGGTGATATATATATATATCTCAATATTACATTTATAACCATAAATGTAATATTATTACAGTGTATTATTACCAATATAATCAAACATTTGATAATACCAAAATTTCGAAGCTAGTGTATGTTATTAATAACAAGAAAAGCAAAGTAACGAAGGAAAGAAAGACTTAACTAACAAAATTTGGGCGCCAGTGACCACAAGGATCACGTTCCAGTTTATCGAGGGTAAATAAGCGGTTTATCGTCAATAAACTAGATTTTAGTGTCCGTACTGATCACAAGATATGGAGGTACCAAACTCCAAATCATGAGAACAGAACAGTCACAAAAAGAAACAAATGCCATAATGTGAAGGGTAGGTAGGCCTACACACTACAACATTGGCTTCCTTAAAGAAAAAAAACAAAACTCATCTACCCGAACAATATCTTTTACGTGAAAATTACCAACAATTTTATCTTGCATATCTGCCAAGGTGTATACTAAATCCGAGACTCTATTTTTTATAACATTACGCACGAATCTTGGTGCCAACTTATGGGAAAAGTAATCCGGACCACTGGATTGAACAAAATTCTTCCTCCAAACGACATCACCTATATCATAAACCACGTATTTACGGCGTAAATTATAATGTTGGGCATTCTTTTTAAAGGCCTGTACTAATGCATTTGAAACTTGTTCATAAATAGGAACTAAGTCTTCCAACTTCTTTGCAAATTCGGCTCTAGACTGATCTAAAGGTATGTCCGTGAGACTAGAAGAAACATTAAATTTATGTAAATTACCGTCAATCATTTGTTCCCTGCCGTGCATGAGGAAAAAAGGCGTTAAGCCTGTTGCAAAATTAACAGAATTATTCAAGGCTGACTGTATCTGAGGCAGAAATCTAGACCAATTACGATGGTCAGACTCGGTCAAGATAGACAGAGCAGTCCCGATAGTTTGGTTATACCGCTCGACTACATTGTTTTGTGGGGTCTAATATGCGTTATAAAAAGGCAAAGGAACATTATAATCGGCCAACAATTGTTTAAACTCTTTTGAAATAAATTGTTTACCATTATCATACACAAAGGATTGAGGAACACCGTGAACCAGAAAAATGAATTGTTCAACATTTTTTACAATGCTTTTAGCAGTAGCATTTCTTAGCGGAAAAATCCAAGTGTATTTCGAAAAGACGTCAACAACCGATAAAATGTACATAAATCCCGCGTAACTACGTGGAAGAGGACCAACAAGGTCGATAGACAACATTTGCATCGGTCTGTTGACTATTTTAGGATTCGTAGAAATACCCGCCGGCGCAGATGTATTTATTTTATGTGCTTTGCACGTTTTACACTTATTAACAAACTTTTTGACATCATTATACAAACCCGGCCAAAAATAACGTAGTTGGACTTTCTTATATGTTCTGAATACACCTGGGTGGCAAGAGCTAATAGACTCGTGTTCTTTACTTAAAATTGCGTTACGGTCCTCAAAAGGCACAACCAGCTTCCAGGCTGTATCCTCTTGCAAACCGAAACGAGATTTAGAATGTCGAAATAAACAATTATCTTTAATTTGGAAATTATTGAATCGTTGTGGATTATTCATACAATTGGAAAACAAATTATTATACCAATTATCAGAAATTGTAGGCGTAGAATCTAAGGCAGCAACAGTAAAATCATCTTTACGAGAAAGAACATCTGGAACAGTATTCAATTTACCTTTTCTGTGCACCACATCAAAAGAATACTGAGAAAGGCGCGTAGACAATCGAGCTAGTCTACCAGTTGGATTGGACAACGAAACCAACCACTGCAAACTGGAGTGATCCGTTACCACTGTGAAATGAACACCTTCTACGTAAGGCCTGAAATGATTCACAGAATCTAACACCGCAAGGAGTTCGCGCTCCGTGACGCCGTAGTTCCTCTCGTGAACATTTAAACACCTAGAGAAAAAAGAAACAGGATGTTCTTCACCGTCGAACACCTGGGTAAGCACGCTGCCGATTCCAACGTTGCTCGCGTCGCAATGTATAGTAAAGGGCAAAGAAAAATCTGGACAGCTAATAACGGGAGTAGAAGTGAGAGCTTTCTTTAATTCCTTAAACGCGTTTTCTGCTTCTGGAGACCATGAAAAATTACTTATTCCCATTCTAGAACCAGTGAGTTTTGTCAACGGGGCCGCAATAGTAGAGAAATCTTTAATAAAACGCCTGTAATAACCGCAAAGACCTATAAAAGCTTTAATTTACTTAGAATTTTTAGGGGTAGGGTAAGTTCGAATACATTCTAATTTAACGGGGTCTGTACGAAGACCTTTCGCGTCTACGATATAACCTAGATACTTCAACTCTTCTTTACAAAACTCACATTTTTTGAGGATAACTGTTAGGCCCGCATCTCTTAAACTTTCATAAATTTTATTCAAAATCTTCAAATGTGATTCAAAATCCTCTGAAATAATAATCAAATCATCGAGATAGCAAAATACGTTCTCGTCGAACTCAGGACCAAAAAGAGCATCCACAAGACGCTGCAATTCGCTGGGAGCATTCTTAAGACCAAATGGCATCCTCACAAATTCAAATAAACCGTGGCCTGGTACAACGAAAGCCGTTTTAGGACAGGATTCCTTATCCAAGGGAATCTGCCAAAACGATTTGGACAAATCTATTGATGAAATAAAACGAGCACCCCTAAGTTTATCTAAAATACGTGAAATATACGGGATGGGGTAGGAATCAGCCAGAGTAACGCTATTCTAGCGCCTCGAATCCAAACAAAATCTAACAGAACCATCCTTCTTAGGGACAATCAAAACTGGGTTTGACTAAGCCGAACGAGAACGGCGGACAACACCTAAATCAACATTTCTTTTAATTGAGCTTCTAATTGCCTCTGACGAGTTTGAGACAATGGATAATAACGCTGCTTAATAGGATCCCCTGATGTATTTATTTTATTACGTACCAAATGGGTTTTACCTAAACCTCGTTCTTCGAAAGAAATTGACTTAAACTTAAATATAACCGAATTTAACTTAAGATTGTCTTGAGGGGACAGCAAGGAAGCTGATGTTAATTTGCGAACCTCACTGACAACATTCCCAAAATCAACATTGCTGTCAACTTTTGGAAACAACTGAGGGGCCACGTCGAATTGCTTCCAAAAGTCAACTCCCAAAACAATTGAAGAGGACAGAGACGGAATTATGAAAAACTTAATATATATTTTTTAATATTATTATAAAATACTAGTACTCGCATGGTGCCAATTATATCCTGACGTTTGCCATCCGCGGTGGTAACGTAGGAATCTAACTTATCTAACTTAAATCCTAAACTTATGAAAAAATTATAAACAGAACCCCCGAAACAACTGACAAATGCTCCGCTGTCCAAAAGTCCCGAAAAAACCAAATTCTTAATTCTAATATTAACATGTGGTCTAAAATCTTGTCCACAATCAGATAACGGCAAACATGCGTCCATGTTGCGCGTGGAAAACTTAAACTTAGATTTAATACTAGAAACTGCCGACGACCTTTTATCACCCTTGTGCACAGAACGCAAAAGATCGCTGGCTAATTTTTTGAATTACACTTATTTGCGTCATTATGCTTAAAAGAATCCCTTTTCTATTTTTGACAAAATTGTTTCGTATGTCCCTGTTCTTTACAATAGAAACAATTAAAAGTTTTCTTACTATTAGAAGAAGAATTTGAAGAAGACGCGCGTGGAGAAAAGGAAGCCTGATTATACTTAACACGTGGAGAAAACGACCCTTGAGCTTGAGGCGGATACGAAGGTTGAGATGAAGGAACCCGATTAGAATACGACGTTTTAGGAAACGAAACTCGCGGAGAAGAATTAAAGTGTGGAGCGGGTTTTTCTACCGAAAGTTTATCAAATTTACTGCACACACTTACTAGGGCTGAAAGACTCTTATCCGAGAAATAGGCAACGGCCAAGGCGTATTTAGGTAGGAGACTGTCACAGACTAAGTCCACCAATTGTTCTTCCGAGAGCGGAACATCCAACCTTAAGTTTGCTAATTGAACATCTTCAACATATTCCACCACAGCTTGATTAAACTTTTGCTTCATAGCGAACAAGGCTTTTAAAGCTTCCGTTTGGTTGGTACAAACGTCAAAACGGGAAATGAGGAGCTTTTTCAAAGTAGACCAAGACAAAGAGTCATCAAAAATAGTCCTAAACCAAGAAAGAGCTCTTCCCTCTAAGAGGTCAGAGAAAGCGGTAACGACCGAGGACAACTCCACCTTCCGGCTTCTAGATAGTTCTTCAACTCGTAAAATGAAATCTCTAACATCCGAAGACCCAGAAAATTTTTAACTCCAAGAATGGACAGAAGAAGAAGTTGAAGGAATAGCCGACTGATAATAATTATTAATTATAGTTTTAGTATTTTCTGACCAAACTGTATTATCATCCCCCACATTCATATTAGAACCACCCCCATCTTTCAAACTTTTATCAAAGGAGCGAGCCTGTTCGCGCATACTGGATAGAGTAGTTTCCGGAACGATCTTACGATCCGATAACAATTTAATCATTTCTTCCTTCGTCACCCCATTAATATCTGAAATTGCCATCTTTGTTTAACTGGGGAAAATGATAATTAGAAATTAAATTATTATTCTTCAATAAGAATAATAACTTAAATGTAATAATGAATAAATAATAATTTATTTATAACAGATCAATTACCAAACACCCTATACAAGTCAACTCGAAAATTAGAAATTATTTACACTAATACAAGTCACAACAGTGCAGCCAACGTATTCTCCCAAAATTGCAGTGCTCACTAGGCTACGATATACGAGTACGATTATATACGAGTACGCCAAGTACAATTACGAATCAAGGACATTTACTTTATTGTACTTTAATCAAAATAAACAATTATCCAAATTGATATAGAAAACAATTAACCAAATTGTTATGAAAATTGATAAAGATGATGATGATGCTCTTTATTAAGAAATAACACGTCGTTATTTTCGATTAAATATACGGCAAAAAAGAAATAACGAAGTCTTGTGGAGACATTGACAGTTGTCCATGTTTGTAAACAATGTAGTAATTACTAGTACCTAATGTCAGATGACATTAACAACAACAACTTAATATTATATTATTAGTATGACAAGTAGTAATACAAGGTTTGACATTTAACCTTCAAATTTTGACAACAAAGTTGTTCATAGATCAACAAATATAGACATAGACAATCGATATTATAATTTAAAGAAAAATAATAATTTATTTACTCAAACTTTCGAAAACTTCTAACTTCAACAGTAATAAATTGTCTATGCTCAAAAAATGAAAAGATCTATGCAAAACAATAACAATTGAAAATGCAAGTCTCAAATCAGCGCCCATCAAAAATATTTTTTTTCCAAAAATGCAACTTCTTGCCGATTTTTTACTGATTTCGGTTCGATCCAAGATTCTGATCACAATTCTAAAATTTCAGCACGTTTGGATTCATAGAGCCTGAAAAACTGACTTTTGAAGTTCGAACCCAAGTCTCAAATCAGCGCCCAAAAAAATTTTTTTTTTCCAAAAATGCAACTTTTTGCCGATTTTGTGACTGATTTCGGTTTGGACCAAGATTTTGATCATGATTCCAAAATTTCATCCCGTTTGGTGTCATTGAGCCTGAAAAAAATGTCTTTTAAAGTTCGAACCCAAGACTCAAATCAACGCCCATAAAAAATATAATTTTTCCAAAAATGCAACTTTTTGCCGATTTTGTGACTGATTTCGGTTTGGACCAAGATTTTGATCATGATTCCAAAATTTCATCCCGTTTGGTGTCATTGAGCCTGAAAAAAATGTCTTTTAAAGTTCGAACCCAAGACTCAAATCAACGCCCATAAAAAATATAATTTTTCCAAAAATGCAACTTCTTGCTGATTTTGTGACTGATTTTGGTTTGGACAAAGATTTTGATCATGATTCCAAAATTTCAGCCCGTTTCGTTTCATTGAGCCTGAAAAAATGGCTTTTAAAGTTCGAACCCAAGTCTCAAATCAGCGCCCATAAAAAATATTATTTTTCCAAAAATGCAACTTTTTGCCCATTTTGTGACTTATTTCGGTTTGGATAAGATTCTGATCACAATTCCAAAATTTCAGCCCGTTTGGATTCATAGAGCCTGAATAACTGACTTTTAAAGTTCGAACCCAAGTCTCAAATCAGCACCCAAAAAAAATATTATTTTTCCAAAAATGCAAAATTTTGCTGAATTTCTGACTAATTTCGGTTCGATCCAAGATTCTGATCACAATTCTAAAATTTCAGCACGTTTGGATTCATAGAGCCTGAAAAACTGACTTTTGAAGTTCGAACCCAAGTCTCAAATCAGAGCCCAAAAAAATTTTTTTTTTCCAAAAATGCAACTTTTTGCCGATTTTGTGACTGATTTCGGTTTGGACCAAGATTTTGATCATGATTCCAAAATTTCATCCCGTTTGGTCTCATTGAGCCTGAAAAAAATGTCTTTTAAAGTACGAACCCAAGACTCAAATCAACGCCCATAAAAAATATAATTTTTCCAAAAATGCAACTTCTTGCTGATTTTGTGACTGATTTTGGTTTGGACAAAGATTTTGATCATGATTCCAAAATTTCAGCCCGTTTCGTTTCATTGAGCCTGAAAAAATGGCTTTTAAAGTTCGAACCCAAGTCTCAAATCAGCGCCCGAAAAAAATATTATTTTTCCAAAAATGCAACTTTTTGCCGATATTGTGACTGATTTCGGTTTGGATAATATTCTGTTCACAATTCCAAAATTTCAGCCCGTTTGGATTCATAGAGCCTAAAAAACTGACTTTTAAAGTTCGAACCCAAGTCTCAAATCAGCGCCCCAAAAAAATATTATTTTTCCAAAAATGACACTTTTTGCCGATTTTGTGACTGATTTCGGTTTGGATAAGTTTCTGATCATGAATCCAAAATTTCTGCCCGTTTGGATTCATAGAGCCTGAATAACTGACTTTTGAAGTTCGAACCCAAGTTTCAAATCAGCGCCCATAAAAAATATTTTTTTTTCCAAAAATGCAACATTTTGGCGAGTTTGTTGCTAATTTCGGTTTGAACCAAGATTTTGATCATGATTCCAAAATTCATCCCGTTTGGTTTCATTGAGACTGAAAAAAATGTCTTTTAAAGTTCGAACCCAAGAATCAAATCGGCGCAAATAAAAAATATAATTTTTCCAAAAATGCAACTTTTTGCCGATTTTGTGACTGATTTCGGTTTGGATAAGTTTCTGATAATGAATCCAAATTTTCTGCCCGTTTGGATTCATAGAGCCTGAATAACTGACTTTAAAAGTTCGAACCCAAGTCACAAATCAGCGCCCATAAAAAATATTTTTTTTCCAAAAATGCAACTTTTTGCCGATTTTGTGACTGATTTCGGTTTGGATAAGTTTCTGATAATGAATCCAAATTTTCTGCCCGTTTGGATTCATAGAGCCTGAATAACTGACTTTAAAAGTTCGAACCCAACTCTCAAATCAGCGACAAAAAAAAACATTTTTTTTTCCAAAAATGCAACTTTTTGCCGATTTTGTTACTGATACCGGTTCGGACCAAGATTTTGATCATGATTCCAAAATTTCAGCCCGTTTGGTTTCATTGAGCCTGAAAAACTGGCTTTTAAAGTTCGAACCCAAGTCCTAAATTAGCGCCAATAAAAAATATTATTTTTCCAAAAATGCAAAATTTTGCTGTTTTTTTGACTGATTTCGGTTCGATCCAAGATTCTGATCACAATTTGAAAATTTTAGGCCTTTTTGATTCATAAAGCCTGAAAAACTGACCTTCAAAGTTCGAACCCAAGTCTCAAATCAGCGCCCATAAAAAATATTTTTTTTCCAAAAATGCAACTTTTTGCCGATTTTGTGACTGATTTCGGTTTGGATAAGTTTCTGATAATGAATCCAAATTTTCTGCCCGTTTGGATTCATAGAGCCTGTATAACTGACTTTAAAAGTTCGAACCCAAGTCTCAAATCAGCGCCTCAAAAAAATATTATTATTCCAAAAATGCAACTTCTTGCTGATTTTGTGACTGATTTAGGTTTGGACAAAGATTTTGATCATGATTCCAAAATTTCAGCCCGATTCGTTTCATTGGGCCTGAAAAAATGGCTTTTGAAGTTCGAACCCAAGTCTCAAATCAGCGCCCATAAAAAATATTATTTTTCCAAAAATGCAACTTTTTGCCGATTTTGTGACTGATTTCGGTTTGGATAAGTTTCTGATAATGAATCCAAATTTTCTGCCCGTTTGGATTCATAGAGCCTGAATAACTGACTTTAAAAGTTCGAACCCAAGTCTCAAATCAGCGCCTCAAAAAAATATTATTTTTCCAAAAATGCAACTTTTTGCCGATTTTGTGACCTTTTTCGGTTTGGACCAAGATTTTGATCATGATTCCGAAATTTCATCCCGTTTGGTTTCATTGAGCCTGAAAAAAATATCTTTTAAAGTTCGAACCCAAGACTCAAATCAGCGCCCATAAAAAATATGATTTTTCCAAAAATGCAACTTCTTGCTGATTTTGTGACTGATTTCGGTTTGGATAAGTTTCTGATAATGAATCCAAATTTTCTGCCCGTTTGGATTCATAGAGCCTGAATAACTGACTTTAAAAGTTCGAACCCAAGTCTCAAATCAGCGCCCATAAAAAAATTTTTTTTTCCAAAAATGCAACTTTTTGCCGATTTTGTGACTGATTTCGGTTTGGATAAGTTTCTGATAATGAATCCAAATTTTCTGCCCGTTTAGATTCATAGAGCCTGACTTTAAAAGTTCGAACCCAAGTCTCAAATCAGCGACAATAAAAAACATTTTTTTTTCCAAAAATGCAACTTTTTGCCGATTTTGTTACTGATACCGGTTCGGACAAGATTTTGATCATGATTCCAAAATTTCAGCCCGTTTGGTTTCATTGAGCCTGAAAAACTGGCTTTTAAAGTTCGAACCCAAGTCTCAAATTAGCGCCAATAAAAAATATTATTTTTCCAAAAATGCAAAATTTTGCTGATTTTGTCACTGATTTCGGTTCGATCCAAGATTCTGATCACAATTCCAAATTTCAGCACGTTTGGATTCATAGAACTTGAATAACTGACTTTTAAAGTTCGAACCCAAGTCTCAAATCAGCGCCTCAAAAAAATATTATTTTTCCAAAAATGCAACTTTTTGCCGATTTTGTGACTTATTTCGGTTTGGATAAGATTCTGATCACAATTCCAAAATTTCAGCCCGTTTGGTCTCATTGAGCCTGAAAAAAATGTCTTTTAAAATTCGAACCCAAGACTCAAATCAACGCCCATAAAAAATATAATTTTTCCAAAAATGCAACTTCTTGCTGATTTTGTGACTGATTTTGGTTTGGACAAAGATTTTGATCATGATTCCAAAATTTCAGCCCGTTTCGTTTCATTGAGCCTGAAAAAATGGCTTTTGAAGTTCGAACCCAAGTCTCAAATCAGCGACAATAAAAAACATTTTTTTTTCCAAAAATGCAACTTTTTGCCGATTTTGTTACTGATACCGGTTCGGACAAGATTTTGATCATGATTCCAAAATTTCAGCCCGTTTCGTTTCATTGAGCCTGAAAAAATGGCTTTTGAAGTTCGAACCCAAGTCTCAAATCAGCGCCCATAAAAAATATTATTTTTCCAAAAATGCAACTTTTTGCCGATTTTGTGACTGATTTCGGTTTGGATAAGTTTCTGATAATGAATCCAAATTTTCTGCCCGTTTGGATTCATAGAGCCTGAATAACTGACTTTAAAAGTTCGAACCCAAGTCTCAAATCAGCGACAATAAAAAACATTTTTTTTTCCAAAAATGCAACTTTTTGCCGATTTTGTTACTGATACCGGTTCGGACAAGATTTTGATCATGATTCCAAAATTTCAGCCCGTTTGGTTTCATTGAGCCTGAAAAACTGGCTTTTAAAGTTCGAACCCAAGTCTCAAATTAGCGCCAATAAAAAATATTATTTTTCCAAAAATGCAAAATTTTGCTGATTTTGTGACTGATTTCGGTTCGATCCAAGATTCTGATCACAATTTGAAAATTTTAGCCCTTTTTGATTCATAAAGCCTGAAAAACTGACCTTCAAAGTTCGAACCCAAGTCTCAAATCAGCGCCCATAAAAAATATTATTTTTCCAAAAATGCAACTTTTTGCCGATTTTGTGACTGATTTCGGTTTGGATAAGTTTCTGATAATGAATCCAAATTTTCTGCCCGTTTGGATTCATAGAGCCTGAATAACTGACTTTAAAAGTTCGAACCCAAGTCTCAAATCAGCGCCCATAAAAAATATTATTTTTCCAAAAATGCAACTTTTTGCCGATTTTGTGACTGATTTCGGTTTGGATAAGTTTCTGATAATGAATCCAAATTTTCTGCCCGTTTGGATTCATAGAGCCTGAATAACTGACTTTAAAAGTTCGAACCCAAGTCTCAAATCAGCGCCTCAAAAAAATATTATTTTTCCAAAAATGCAACTTTTTGCCGATTTTGTGACTTATTTCGGTTTGGATAAGATTCTGATCACAATTCCAAAATTTCAGCCCGTTTTGTCTCATTGAGCCTGAAAAAAATGTCTTTTAAAGTTCGAACCCAAGACTCAAATCAACGCCCATAAAAAATATAATTTTTCCAAAAATGCAACTTCTTGCTGATTTTGTGACTGATTTTGGTTTGGACAAAGATTTTGATCATGATTCCAAAATTTCAGCCCGTTTCGTTTCATTGAGCCTGAAAAAATGGCTTTTAAAGTTCGAACCCAAGTCTCAAATCAGCGCCCATAAAAAATATTATTTTTCCAAAAATGCAACTTTTTGCCCATTTTGTGACTTATTTCGGTTTGGATAAGATTCTGATCACAATTCCAAAATTTCAGCCCGTTTGGATTCATAGAGCCTGAATAACTGACTTTTAAAGTTCGAACCCAAGTCTCAAATCAGCACCCAAAAAAAATATTATTTTTCCAAAAATGCAAAATTTTGCTGAATTTCTGACTAATTTCGGTTCGATCCAAGATTCTGATCACAATTCTAAAATTTCAGCACGTTTGGATTCATAGAGCCTGAAAAACTGACTTTTGAAGTTCGAACCCAAGTCTCAAATCAGAGCCCAAAAAAATTTTTTTTTTCCAAAAATGCAACTTTTTGCCGATTTTGTGACTGATTTCGGTTTGGACCAAGATTTTGATCATGATTCCAAAATTTCATCCCGTTTGGTCTCATTGAGCCTGAAAAAAATGTCTTTTAAAGTACGAACCCAAGACTCAAATCAACGCCCATAAAAAATATAATTTTTCCAAAAATGCAACTTCTTGCTGATTTTGTGACTGATATTGGTTTGGACAAAGATTTTGATCATGATTCCAAAATTTCAGCCCGTTTCGTTTCATTGAGCCTGAAAAAATGGCTTTTAAAGTTCGAACCCAAGTCTCAAATCAGCGCCCGAAAAAAATATTATTTTTCCAAAAATGCAACTTTTTGCCGATATTGTGACTGATTTCGGTTTGGATAATATTCTGTTCACAATTCCAAAATTTCAGCCCGTTTGGATTCATAGAGCCTAAAAAACTGACTTTTAAAGTTCGAACCCAAGTCTCAAATCAGCGCCCCAAAAAAATATTATTTTTCCAAAAATGACACTTTTTGCCGATTTTGTGACTGATTTCGGTTTGGATAAGTTTCTGATCATGAATCCAAAATTTCTGCCCGTTTGGATTCATAGAGCCTGAATAACTGACTTTTGAAGTTCGAACCCAAGTTTCAAATCAGCGCCCATAAAAAATATTTTTTTTTCCAAAAATGCAACATTTTGGCGATTTTGTTGCTAATTTCGGTTTGAACCAAGATTTTGATCATGATTCCAAAATTCATCCCGTTTGGTTTCATTTAGACTGAAAAAAATGTCTTTTAAAGTTCGAACCCAAGAATCAAATCGGCGCAAATAAAAAATATAATTTTTCCAAAAATGCAACTTTTTGCCGATTTTGTGACTGATTTCGGTTTGGATAAGTTTCTGATAATGAATCCAAATTTTCTGCCCGTTTGGATTCATAGAGCCTGAATAACTGACTTTAAAAGTTCGGACCCAAGTCTCAAATCAGCGCCCATAAAAAATATTTTTTTTCCAAAAATGCAACTTTTTGCCGATTTTGTGACTGATTTCGGTTTGGATAAGTTTCTGATAATGAATCCAAATTTTCTGCCCGTTTGGATTCATAGAGCCTGAATAACTGACTTAAAAAGTTCGAACCCAACTCTCAAATCAGCGACAAAAAAAAACTTTTTTTTTTCCAAAAATGCAACTTTTTGCCGATTTTGTTACTGATACCGGTTCGGACCAAGATTTTGATCATGATTCCAAAATTTCAGCCCGTTTGGTTTCATTGAGCCTGAAAAACTGGCTTTTAAAGTTCGAACCCAAGTCCTAAATTAGCGCCAATAAAAAATATTATTTTTCCAAAAATGCAAAATTTTGCTGTTTTTTTGACTGATTTCGGTTCGATCCAAGATTCTGATCACAATTTGAAAATTTTAGGCCTTTTTGATTCATAAAGCCTGAAAAACTGACCTTCAAAGTTCGAACCCAAGTCTCAAATCAGCGCCCATAAAAAATATTTTTTTTCCAAAAATGCAACTTTTTGCCGATTTTGTGACTGATTTCGGTTTGGATAAGTTTCTGATAATGAATCCAAATTTTCTGCCCGTTTGGATTCATAGAGCCTGAATAACTGACTTTAAAAGTTCGAACCCAAGTCTCAAATCAGCGCCCATAAAAAATTTTTTTTTTCCAAAAATGCAACTTTTTGCCGATTTTGTGACTGATTTCGGTTTGGATAAGTTTCTGATAATGAATCCAAATTTTCTGCCCGTTTAGATTCATAGAGCCTGACTTTAAAAGTTCGAACCCAAGTCTCAAATCAGCGACAATAAAAAACATTTTTTTTTCCAAAAATGCAACTTTTTGCCGATTTTGTTACTGATACCGGTTCGGACAAGATTTTGATCATGATTCCAAAATTTCAGCCCGTTTGGTTTCATTGAGCCTGAAAAACTGGCTTTTAAAGTTCGAACCCAAGTCTCAAATTAGCGCCAATAAAAAATATTATTTTTCCAAAAATGCAAAATTTTGCTGATTTTGTCACTGA
Organism: Hesperophylax magnus; assembly: GCA_026573805.1. Classification (NCBI taxonomy): domain Eukaryota; kingdom Metazoa; phylum Arthropoda; class Insecta; order Trichoptera; family Limnephilidae; genus Hesperophylax; species Hesperophylax magnus. Next base: position 149,832 of record JAIUSX010000281.1, on the reverse strand, counting down.
TTTCGGTTCGATCCAAGATTCTGATCACAATTCCAAATTTCAGCACGTTTGGATTCATAGAACTTGAATAACTGACTTTTAAAGTTCGAACCCAAGTCTCAAATCAGCGCCTCAAAAAAATATTATTTTTCCAAAAATGCAACTTTTTGCCGATTTTGTGACTTATTTCGGTTTGGATAAGATTCTGATCACAATTCCAAAATTTCAGCCCGTTTGGTCTCATTGAGCCTGAAAAAAATGTCTTTTAAAATTCGAACCCAAGACTCAAATCAACGCCCATAAAAAATATAATTTTTCCAAAAATGCAACTTCTTGCTGATTTTGTGACTGATTTTGGTTTGGACAAAGATTTTGATCATGATTCCAAAATTTCAGCCCGTTTCGTTTCATTGAGCCTGAAAAAATGGCTTTTGAAGTTCGAACCCAAGTCTCAAATCAGCGACAATAAAAAACATTTTTTTTTCCAAAAATGCAACTTTTTGCCGATTTTGTTACTGATACCGGTTCGGACAAGATTTTGATCATGATTCCAAAATTTCAGCCCGTTTCGTTTCATTGAGCCTGAAAAAATGGCTTTTGAAGTTCGAACCCAAGTCTCAAATCAGCGCCCATAAAAAATATTATTTTTCCAAAAATGCAACTTTTTGCCGATTTTGTGACTGATTTCGGTTTGGATAAGTTTCTGATAATGAATCCAAATTTTCTGCCCGTTTGGATTCATAGAGCCTGAATAACTGACTTTAAAAGTTCGAACCCAAGTCTCAAATCAGCGACAATAAAAAACATTTTTTTTTCCAAAAATGCAACTTTTTGCCGATTTTGTTACTGATACCGGTTCGGACAAGATTTTGATCATGATTCCAAAATTTCAGCCCGTTTGGTTTCATTGAGCCTGAAAAACTGGCTTTTAAAGTTCGAACCCAAGTCTCAAATTAGCGCCAATAAAAAATATTATTTTTCCAAAAATGCAAAATTTTGCTGATTTTGTGACTGATTTCGGTTCGATCCAAGATTCTGATCACAATTTGAAAATTTTAGCCCTTTTTGATTCATAAAGCCTGAAAAACTGACCTTCAAAGTTCGAACCCAAGTCTCAAATCAGCGCCCATAAAAAATATTATTTTTCCAAAAATGCAACTTTTTGCCGATTTTGTGACTGATTTCGGTTTGGATAAGTTTCTGATAATGAATCCAAATTTTCTGCCCGTTTGGATTCATAGAGCCTGAATAACTGACTTTAAAAGTTCGAACCCAAGTCTCAAATCAGCGCCCATAAAAAATATTATTTTTCCAAAAATGCAACTTTTTGCCGATTTTGTGACTGATTTCGGTTTGGATAAGTTTCTGATAATGAATCCAAATTTTCTGCCCGTTTGGATTCATAGAGCCTGAATAACTGACTTTAAAAGTTCGAACCCAAGTCTCAAATCAGCGCCTCAAAAAAATATTATTTTTCCAAAAATGCAACTTTTTGCCGATTTTGTGACTTATTTCGGTTTGGATAAGATTCTGATCACAATTCCAAAATTTCAGCCCGTTTTGTCTCATTGAGCCTGAAAAAAATGTCTTTTAAAGTTCGAACCCAAGACTCAAATCAACGCCCATAAAAAATATAATTTTTCCAAAAATGCAACTTCTTGCTGATTTTGTGACTGATTTTGGTTTGGACAAAGATTTTGATCATGATTCCAAAATTTCAGCCCGTTTCGTTTCATTGAGCCTGAAAAAATGGCTTTTAAAGTTCGAACCCAAGTCTCAAATCAGCGCCCATAAAAAATATTATTTTTCCAAAAATGCAACTTTTTGCCCATTTTGTGACTTATTTCGGTTTGGATAAGATTCTGATCACAATTCCAAAATTTCAGCCCGTTTGGATTCATAGAGCCTGAATAACTGACTTTTAAAGTTCGAACCCAAGTCTCAAATCAGCACCCAAAAAAAATATTATTTTTCCAAAAATGCAAAATTTTGCTGAATTTCTGACTAATTTCGGTTCGATCCAAGATTCTGATCACAATTCTAAAATTTCAGCACGTTTGGATTCATAGAGCCTGAAAAACTGACTTTTGAAGTTCGAACCCAAGTCTCAAATCAGAGCCCAAAAAAATTTTTTTTTTCCAAAAATGCAACTTTTTGCCGATTTTGTGACTGATTTCGGTTTGGACCAAGATTTTGATCATGATTCCAAAATTTCATCCCGTTTGGTCTCATTGAGCCTGAAAAAAATGTCTTTTAAAGTACGAACCCAAGACTCAAATCAACGCCCATAAAAAATATAATTTTTCCAAAAATGCAACTTCTTGCTGATTTTGTGACTGATATTGGTTTGGACAAAGATTTTGATCATGATTCCAAAATTTCAGCCCGTTTCGTTTCATTGAGCCTGAAAAAATGGCTTTTAAAGTTCGAACCCAAGTCTCAAATCAGCGCCCGAAAAAAATATTATTTTTCCAAAAATGCAACTTTTTGCCGATATTGTGACTGATTTCGGTTTGGATAATATTCTGTTCACAATTCCAAAATTTCAGCCCGTTTGGATTCATAGAGCCTAAAAAACTGACTTTTAAAGTTCGAACCCAAGTCTCAAATCAGCGCCCCAAAAAAATATTATTTTTCCAAAATTGACACTTTTTGCCGATTTTGTGACTGATTTCGGTTTGGATAAGTTTCTGATCATGAATCCAAAATTTCTGCCCGTTTGGATTCATAGAGCCTGAATAACTGACTTTTGAAGTTCGAACCCAAGTTTCAAATCAGCGCCCATAAAAAATATTTTTTTTTCCAAAAATGCAACATTTTGGCGATTTTGTTGCTAATTTCGGTTTGAACCAAGATTTTGATCATGATTCCAAAATTCATCCCGTTTGGTTTCATTTAGACTGAAAAAAATGTCTTTTAAAGTTCGAACCCAAGAATCAAATCGGCGCAAATAAAAAATATAATTTTTCCAAAAATGCAACTTTTTGCCGATTTTGTGACTGATTTCGGTTTGGATAAGTTTCTGATAATGAATCCAAATTTTCTGCCCGTTTGGATTCATAGAGCCTGAATAACTGACTTTAAAAGTTCGAACCCAAGTCTCAAATCAGCGCCCATAAAAAATATTTTTTTTCCAAAAATGCAACTTTTTGCCGATTTTGTGACTGATTTCGGTTTGGATAAGTTTCTGATAATGAATCCAAATTTTCTGCCCGTTTGGATTCATAGAGCCTGAATAACTGACTTAAAAAGTTCGAACCCAACTCTCAAATCAGCGACAAAAAAAAACTTTTTTTTTTCCAAAAATGCAACTTTTTGCCGATTTTGTTACTGATACCGGTTCGGACCAAGATTTTGATCATGATTCCAAAATTTCAGCCCGTTTGGTTTCATTGAGCCTGAAAAACTGGCTTTTAAAGTTCGAACCCAAGTCCTAAATTAGCGCCAATAAAAAATATTATTTTTCCAAAAATGCAAAATTTTGCTGTTTTTTTGACTGATTTCGGTTCGATCCAAGATTCTGATCACAATTTGAAAATTTTAGGCCTTTTTGATTCATAAAGCCTGAAAAACTGACCTTCAAAGTTCGAACCCAAGTCTCAAATCAGCGCCCATAAAAAATATTTTTTTTCCAAAAATGCAACTTTTTGCCGATTTTGTGACTGATTTCGGTTTGGATAAGTTTCTGATAATGAATCCAAATTTTCTGCCCGTTTGGATTCATAGAGCCTGTATAACTGACTTTAAAAGTTCGAACCCAAGTCTCAAATCAGCGCCTCAAAAAAATATTATTATTCCAAAAATGCAACTTCTTGCTGATTTTGTGACTGATTTAGGTTTGGACAAAGATTTTGATCATGATTCCAAAATTTCAGCCCGTTTCGTTTCATTGGGCCTGAAAAAATGGCTTTTGAAGTTCGAACCCAAGTCTCAAATCAGCGCCCATAAAAAATATTATTTTTCCAAAAATGCAACTTTTTGCCGATTTTGTGACTGATTTCGGTTTGGATAAGTTTCTGATAATGAATCCAAATTTTCTGCCCGTTTGGATTCATAGAGCCTGAATAACTGACTTTAAAAGTTCGAACCCAAGTCTCAAATCAGCGCCTCAAAAAAATATTATTTTTCCAAAAATGCAACTTTTTGCCGATTTTGTGACCTTTTTCGGTTTGGACCAAGATTTTGATCATGATTCCGAAATTTCATCCCGTTTGGTTTCATTGAGCCTGAAAAAAATGTCTTTTAAAGTTCGAACCCAAGACTCAAATCAGCGCCCATAAAAAATATGATTTTTCCAAAAATGCAACTTCTTGCTGATTTTGTGACTGATTTCGGTTTGGATAAGTTTCTGATAATGAATCCAAATTTTCTGCCCGTTTGGATTCATAGAGCCTGAATAACTGACTTTAAAAGTTCGAACCCAAGTCTCAAATCAGCGCCCATAAAAAATTTTTTTTTTCCAAAAATGCAACTTTTTGCCGATTTTGTGACTGATTTCGGTTTGGATAAGTTTCTGATAATGAATCCAAATTTTCTGCCCGTTTAGATTCATAGAGCCTGACTTTAAAAGTTCGAACCCAAGTCTCAAATCAGCGACAATAAAAAACATTTTTTTTTCCAAAAATGCAACTTTTTGCCGATTTTGTTACTGATACCGGTTCGGACAAGATTTTGATCATGATTCCAAAATTTCAGCCCGTTTGGTTTCATTGAGCCTGAAAAACTGGCTTTTAAAGTTCGAACCCAAGTCTCAAATTAGCGCCAATAAAAAATATTATTTTTCCAAAAATGCAAAATTTTGCTGATTTTGTCACTGATTTCGGTTCGATCCAAGATTCTGATCACAATTCCAAATTTCAGCACGTTTGGATTCATAGAACTTGAATAACTGACTTTTAAAGTTCGAACCCAAGTCTCAAATCAGCGCCTCAAAAAAATATTATTTTTCCAAAAATGCAACTTTTTGCCGATTTTGTGACTTATTTCGGTTTGGATAAGATTCTGATCACAATTCCAAAATTTCAGCCCGTTTGGTCTCATTGAGCCTGAAAAAAATGTCTTTTAAAATTCGAACCCAAGACTCAAATCAACGCCCATAAAAAATATAATTTTTCCAAAAATGCAACTTCTTGCTGATTTTGTGACTGATTTTGGTTTGGACAAAGATTTTGATCATGATTCCAAAATTTCAGCCCGTTTCGTTTCATTGAGCCTGAAAAAATGGCTTTTGAAGTTCGAACCCAAGTCTCAAATCAGCGACAATAAAAAACATTTTTTTTTCCAAAAATGCAACTTTTTGCCGATTTTGTTACTGATACCGGTTCGGACAAGATTTTGATCATGATTCCAAAATTTCAGCCCGTTTCGTTTCATTAAGCCTGAAAAAATGGCTTTTGAAGTTCGAACCCAAGTCTCAAATCAGCGCCCATAAAAAATATTATTTTTCCAAAAATGCAACTTTTTGCCGATTTTGTGACTGATTTCGGTTTGGATAAGTTTCTGATAATGAATCCAAATTTTCTGCCCGTTTGGATTCATAGAGCCTGAATAACTGACTTTAAAAGTTCGAACCCAAGTCTCAAATCAGCGACAATAAAAAACATTTTTTTTTCCAAAAATGCAACTTTTTGCCGATTTTGTTACTGATACCGGTTCGGACAAGATTTTGATCATGATTCCAAAATTTCAGCCCGTTTGGTTTCATTGAGCCTGAAAAACTGGCTTTTAAAGTTCGAACCCAAGTCTCAAATTAGCGCCAATAAAAAATATTATTTTTCCAAAAATGCAAAATTTTGCTGATTTTGTGACTGATTTCGGTTCGATCCAAGATTCTGATCACAATTTGAAAATTTTAGCCCTTTTTGATTCATAAAGCCTGAAAAACTGACCTTCAAAGTTCGAACCCAAGTCTCAAATCAGCGCCCATAAAAAATATTATTTTTCCAAAAATGCAACTTTTTGCCGATTTTGTGACTGATTTCGGTTTGGATAAGTTTCTGATAATGAATCCAAATTTTCTGCCCGTTTGGATTCATAGAGCCTGAATAACTGACTTTAAAAGTTCGAACCCAAGTCTCAAATCAGCGCCCATAAAAAATATTATTTTTCCAAAAATGCAACTTTTTGCCGATTTTGTGACTTATTTCGGTTTGGATAAGATTCTGATCACAATTCCAAAATTTCAGCCCGTTTGGTCTCATTGAGCCTGAAAAAAATGTCTTTTAAAGTTCGAACCCAAGACTCAAATCAACGCCCATAAAAAATATAATTTTTCCAAAAATGCAACTTCTTGCTGATTTTGTGACTGATTTTGGTTTGGACAAAGATTTTGATCATGATTCCAAAATTTCAGCCCGTTTCGTTTCATTGAGCCTGAAAAAATGGCTTTTGAAGTTCGAACCCAAGTCTCAAATCAGCGCCCATAAAAAATATTATTTTTCCAAAAATGCAACTTTTTGCCGATTTTGTGACTGATTTCGGTTTGGATAAGTTTCTGATAATGAATCCAAATTTTCTGCCCGTTTGGATTCATAGAGCTTGAATAACTGACTTTAAAAGTTCGAACCCAAGTCTCAAATCAGCGCCCATAAAAAATATTTTTTTTCCAAAAATGCAACTTCTTGCCGATTTTTTACTGATTTCGGTTCGATCCAAGATTCTGATCACAATTCTAAAATTTCAGCACGTTTGGATTCATAGAGCCTGAAAAACTGACTTTTGAAGTTCGAACCCAAGTCTCAAATCAGCGCACATAAAAATATTTTTTTTCCAAAAATGCAACTTCTTGCTGATTTTGTGACTGATTTAGGTTTGGACAAAGATTTTGATCATGATTCCAAAATTTCAGCCCGTTTCGTTTCATTGAGCCTGAAAAAATGGCTTTTGAAGTTCGAACCCAAGTCTCAAATCAGCGCCCATAAAAAATATTATTTTTCCAAAAATGCAACTTTTTGCCGATTTTGTGACTGATTTCGGTTTGGATAAGTTTCTGATAATGAATCCAAATTTTCTGCCCGTTTGGATTCATAGAGCTTGAATAACTGACTTTAAAAGTTCGAACCCAAGTCTCAAATCAGCGCCCATAAAAAATATTTTTTTTCCAAAAATGCAACTTCTTGCCGATTTTTTACTGATTTCGGTTCGATCCAAGATTCTGATCACAATTCTAAAATTTCAGCACGTTTGGATTCATAGAGCCTGAAAAACTGACTTTTGAAGTTCGAACCCAAGTCTCAAATCAGCGCACATAAAAATATTTTTTTTCCAAAAATGCAACTTCTTGCTGATTTTGTGACTGATTTAGGTTTGGACAAAGATTTTGATCATGATTCCAAAATTTCAGCCCGTTTCGTTTCATTGAGCCTGAAAAAATGGCTTTTGAAGTTCGAACCCAAGTCTCAAATCAGCGCCCATAAAAAATATTATTTTTCCAAAAATGCAACTTTTTGCCGATTTTGTGACTGATTTCGGTTTGGATAAGTTTCTGATAATGAATCCAAATTTTCTGCCCGTTTGGATTCATAGAGCTTGAATAACTGACTTTAAAAGTTCGAACCCAAGTCTCAAATCAGCGCCCATAAAAAATATTATTTTTCCAAAAATGCAACTTTTTGCCGATTTTGTGACTGATTTCGGTTTGGATAAGTTTCTGATAATGAATCCAAATTTTCTGCCCGTTTGGATTCATAGAGCCTGAATAACTGACTTTAAAAGTTCGAACCCAAGTCTCAAATCAGCGCCTCAAAAAAATATTATTTTTCCAAAAATGCAACTTTTTGCCGATTTTGTGACCTTTTTCGGTTTGGACCAAGATTTTGATCATGATTCCAAAATTTCATCCCGTTTGGTTTCATTGAGCCTGAAAAAAATGTCTTTTAAAGTTCGAACCCAAGACTCAAATCAGCGCCCATAAAAAATATGATTTTTCCAAAAATGCAACTTCTTGCCGATTTTGTTACTGATACCGGTTCGGACAAGATTTTGATCATGATTCCAAAATTTCAGCCCGTTTCGTTTCATTAAGCCTGAAAAAATGGCTTTTGAAGTTCGAACCCAAGTCTCAAATCAGCGCCCATAAAAAATATTATTTTTCCAAAAATGCAACTTTTTGCCGATTTTGTGACTGATTTCGGTTTGGATAAGTTTCTGATAATGAATCCAAATTTTCTGCCCGTATGGATTCATAGAGCCTGAATAACTGACTTTAAAAGTTCGAACCCAAGTCTCAAATCAGCGACAATAAAAAACATTTTTTTTTCCAAAAATGCAACTTTTTGCCGATTTTGTTACTGATACCGGTTCGGACAAGATTTTGATCATGATTCCAAAATTTCAGCCCGTTTGGTTTCATTGAGCCTGAAAAACTGGCTTTTAAAGTTCGAACCCAAGTCTCAAATTAGCGCCAATAAAAAATATTATTTTTCCAAAAATGCAAAATTTTGCTGATTTTGTGACTGATTTCGGTTCGATCCAAGATTCTGATCACAATTTGAAAATTTTAGCCCTTTTTGATTCATAAAGCCTGAAAAACTGACCTTCAAAGTTCGAACCCAAGTCTCAAATCAGCGCCCATAAAAAATATTATTTTTCCAAAAATGCAACTTTTTGCCGATTTTGTGACTGATTTCGGTTTGGATAAGTTTCTGATAATGAATCCAAATTTTCTGCCCGTTTGGATTCATAGAGCCTGAATAACTGACTTTAAAAGTTCGAACCCAAGTCTCAAATCAGCGCCCATAAAAAATATTATTTTTCCAAAAATGCAACTTTTTGCCGATTTTGTGACTGATTTCGGTTTGGATAAGTTTCTGATAATGAATCCAAATTTTCTGCCCGTTTGGATTCATAGAGCCTGAATAACTGACTTTAAAAGTTCGAACCCAAGTCTCAAATCAGCGCCTCAAAAAAATATTATTTTTCCAAAAATGCAACTTTTTGCCGATTTTGTGACTTATTTCGGTTTGGATAAGATTCTGATCACAATTCCAAAATTTCAGCCCGTTTGGTCTCATTGAGCCTGAAAAAAATGTCTTTTAAAGTTCGAACCCAAGACTCAAATCAACGCCCATAAAAAATATAATTTTTCCAAAAATGCAACTTCTTGCTGATTTTGTGACTGATTTTGGTTTGGACAAAGATTTTGATCATGATTCCAAAATTTCAGCCCGTTTCGTTTCATTGAGCCTGAAAAAATGGCTTTTGAAGTTCGAACCCAAGTCTCAAATCAGCGCCCATAAAAAATATTATTTTTCCAATAATGCAACTTTTTGCCGATTTTGTGACTGATTTCGGTTTGGATAAGTTTCTGATAATGAATCCAAATTTTCTGCCCGTTTGGATTCATAGAGCTTGAATAACTGACTTTAAAAGTTCGAACCCAAGTCTCAAATCAGCGCCCATAAAAAATATTTTTTTTCCAAAAATGCAACTTCTTGCCGATTTTTTACTGATTTCGGTTCGATCCAAGATTCTGATCACAATTCTAAAATTTCAGCACGTTTGGATTCATAGAGCCTGAAAAACTGACTTTTGAAGTTCGAACCCAAGTCTCAAATCAGCGCACATAAAAATATTTTTTTTCCAAAAATGCAACTTCTTGCTGATTTTGTGACTGATTTAGGTTTGGACAAAGATTTTGATCATGATTCCAAAATTTCAGCCCGTTTCGTTTCATTGAGCCTGAAAAAATGGCTTTTGAAGTTCGAACCCAAGTCTCAAATCAGCGCCCATAAAAAATATTATTTTTCCAAAAATGCAACTTTTTGCCGATTTTGTGACTGATTTCGGTTTGGAAAAGTTTCTGATAATGAATCCAAATTTTCTGCCCGTTTGGATTCATAGAGCTTGAATAACTGACTTTAAAAGTTCGAACCCAAGTCTCAAATCAGCGCCCAAAAAAAATATTTTTTTTCCAAAAATGCAACTTCTTGCCGATTTTTTACTGATTTCGGTTCGATCCAAGATTCTGATCACAATTCTAAAATTTCAGCACGTTTGGATTCATAGAGCCTGAAAAACTGACTTTTGAAGTTCGAACCCAAGTCTCAAATCAGCGCACATAAAAATATTTTTTTTCCAAAAATGCAACTTCTTGCTGATTTTGTGACTGATTTAGGTTTGGACAAAGATTTTGATCATGATTCCAAAATTTCAGCCCGTTTCGTTTCATTGAGCCTGAAAAAATGGCTTTTGAAGTTCGAACCCAAGTCTCAAATCAGCGCCCATAAAAAATATTATTTTTCCAAAAATGCAACTTTTTGCCGATTTTGTGAGATATTTCGGTTTGGATAAGATTCTGATCATAATTCCAAAATTTCAGCCCGTTTGGATTCATAGAGCTTGAATAACTGACTTTAAAAGTTCGAACCCAAGTCTCAAATCAGCGCCCATAAAAAATATTTTTTTTCCAAAAATGCAACTTTTTGCCGATTTTGTGACTGATTTCGGTTTGGATAAGTTTCTGATAATGAATCCAAATTTTCTGCCCGTTTGGATTCATAGAGCCTGTATAACTGACTTTAAAAGTTCGAACCCAAGTCTCAAATCAGCGCCTCAAAAAAATATTATTATTCCAAAAATGCAACTTCTTGCTGATTTTGTGACTGATTTAGGTTTGGACAAAGATTTTGATCATGATTCCAAAATTTCAGCCCGTTTCGTTTCATTGGGCCTGAAAAAATGGCTTTTGAAGTTCGAACCCAAGTCTCAAATCAGCGCCCATAAAAAATTTTATTTTTCCAAAAATGCAACTTTTTGCCGATTTTGTGACTGATTTCGGTTTGGATAAGTTTCTGATAATGAATCCAAATTTTCTGCCCGTTTGGATTCATAGAGCCTGAATAACTGACTTTAAAAGTTCGAACCCAAGTCTCAAATCAGCGCCTCAAAAAAATATTATTTTTCCAAAAATGCAACTTTTTGCCGATTTTGTGACCTTTTTCGGTTTGGACCAAGATTTTGATCATGATTCCAAAATTTCATCCCGTTTGGTTTCATTGAGCCTGAAAAAAATGTCTTTTAAAGTTCGAACCCAAGACTCAAATCAGCGCCCATAAAAAATATGATTTTTCCAAAAATGCAACTTCTTGCTGATTTTGTGACTGATTTAGGTTTGGACAAAGATTTTGATCATGATTCCAAAATTTCAGCCCGTTTCGTTTCATTGAGCCTGAAAAAATGGCTTTTGAAGTTCGAACCCAAGTCTCAAATCAGCGCCCATAAAAAATATTATTTTTCCAAAAATGCAACTTTTTGCCGATTTTGTGACTGATTTCGGTTTGGATAAGTTTCTGATAATGAATCCAAATTTTCTGCCCGTTTGGATTCATAGAGCCTGAATAACTGACTTTAAAAGTTCGAACCCAAGTCTCAAATCAGCGCCCATAAAAAATATTATTTTTCCAAAAATGCAACTTTTTGCCGATTTTGTGACTTATTTCGGTTTGGATAAGATTCTGATCACAATTCCAAAATTTCAGCCCGTTTGGTCGCATTGAGCCTGAAAAAAATGTCTTTTAAAGTTCGAACCCAAGACTCAAATCAACGCCCATAAAAAATATAATTTTTCCAAAAATGCAACTTCTTGCTGATTTTGTGACTGATTTTGGTTTGGACAAAGATTTTGATCATGATTCAAAAATTTCAGCCCGTTTCGTTTCATTGAGCCTGAAAAAATGGCTTTTGAAGTTCGAACCCAAGTCTCAAATCAGCGCCCATAAAAAATATTATTTTTCCAAAAATGCAACTTTTTGCCGATTTTGTGACTGATTTCGGTTTGGATAAGTTTCTGATAATGAATCCAAATTTTCTGCCCGTTTGGATTCATAGAGCTTGAATAACTGACTTTAAAAGTTCGAACCCAAGTCTCAAATCAGCGCCCATAAAAAATATTTTTTTTCCAAAAATGCAACTTCTTGCCGATTTTTTACTGATTTCGGTTCGATCCAAGATTCTGATCACAATTCTAAAATTTCAGCACGTTTGGATTCATAGAGCCTGAAAAACTGACTTTTGAAGTTCGAACCCAAGTCTCAAATCAGCGCACATAAAAATATTTTTTTTCCAAAAATGCAACTTCTTGCTGATTTTGTGACTGATTTAGGTTTGGACAAAGATTTTGATCATGATTCCAAAATTTCAGCCCGTTTCGTTTCATTGAGCCTGAAAAAATGGCTTTTGAAGTTCGAACCCAAGTCTCAAATCAGCGCCCATAAAAAATATTATTTTTCCAAAAATGCAACTTTTTGCCGATTTTGTGACTGATTTCGGTTTGGATAAGTTTCTGATAATGAATCCAAATTTTCTGCCCGTTTGGATTCATAGAGCTTGAATAACTGACTTTAAAAGTTCGAACCCAAGTCTCAAATCAGCGCCCATAAAAAATATTTTTTTTCCAAAAATGCAACTTCTTGCCGATTTTTTACTGATTTCGGTTCGATCCAAGATTCTGATCACAATTCTAAAATTTCAGCACGTTTGGATTCATAGAGCCTGAAAAACTGACTTTTGAAGTTCGAACCCAAGTCTCAAATCAGCGCACATAAAAATTTTTTTTTTCCAAAAATGCAACTTCTTGCTGATTTTGTGACTGATTTAGGTTTGGACAAAGATTTTGATCATGATTCCAAAATTTCAGCCCGTTTCGTTTCATTGAGCCTGAAAAAATGGCTTTTGAAGTTCGAACCCAAGTCTCAAATCAGCGCCCATAAAAAATATTATTTTTCCAAAAATGCAACTTTTTGCCGATTTTGTGAGATATTTCGGTTTGGATAAGATTCTGATCATAATTCCAAAATTTCAGCCCGTTTGGATTCATAGAGCTTGAATAACTGACTTTAAAAGTTCGAACCCAAGTCTCAAATCAGCGCCCATAAAAAATATTTTTTTTCCAAAAATGCAACTTTTTGCCGATTTTGTGACTGATTTCGGTTTGGATAAGTTTCTGATAATGAATCCAAATTTTCTGCCCGTTTGGATTCATAGAGCCTGTATAACTGACTTTAAAAGTTCGAACCCAAGTCTCAAATCAGCGCCTCAAAAAAATATTATTATTCCAAAAATGCAACTTCTTGCTGATTTTGTGACTGATTTAGGTTTGGACAAAGATTTTGATCATGATTCCAAAATTTCAGCCCGTTTCGTTTCATTGGGCCTGAAAAAATGGCTTTTGAAGTTCGAACCCAAGTCTCAAATCAGCGCCCATAAAAAATATTATTTTTCCAAAAATGCAACTTTTTGCCGATTTTGTGACTGATTTCGGTTTGGATAAGTTTCTGATAATGAATCCAAATTTTCTGCCCGTTTGGATTCATAGAGCCTGAATAACTGACTTTAAAAGTTCGAACCCAAGTCTCAAATCAGCGCCTCAAAAAAATATTATTTTTCCAAAAATGCAACTTTTTGCCGATTTTGTGACCTTTTTCGGTTTGGACCAAGATTTTGATCATGATTCCAAAATTTCATCCCGTTTGGTTTCATTGAGCCTGAAAAAAATGTCTTTTAAAGTTCGAACCCAAGACTCAAATCAGCGCCCATAAAAAATATGATTTTTCCAAAAATGCAACTTCTTGCCGATTTTGTTACTGATACCGGTTCGGACAAGATTTTGATCATGATTCCAAAATTTCAGCCCGTTTCGTTTCATTAAGCCTGAAAAAATGGCTTTTGAAGTTCGAACCCAAGTCTCAAATCAGCGCCCATAAAAAATATTATTTTTCCAAAAATGCAACTTTTTGCCGATTTTGTGACTGATTTCGGTTTGGATAAGTTTCTGATAATGAATCCAAATTTTCTGCCCGTATGGATTCATAGAGCCTGAATAACTGACTTTAAAAGTTCGAACCCAAGTCTCAAATCAGCGACAATAAAAAATATTATTTTTCCAAAAATGCAAAATTTTGCTGATTTTGTGACTGATTTCGGTTCGATCCAAGATTCTGATCACAATTTGAAAATTTTAGCCCTTTTTGATTCATAAAGCCTGAAAAACTGACCTTCAAAGTTCGAACCCAAGTCTCAAATCAGCGCCCATAAAAAATATTATTTTTCCAAAAATGCAACTTTTTGCCGATTTTGTGACTGATTTCGGTTTGGATAAGTTTCTGATAATGAATCCAAATTTTCTGCCCGTTTGGATTCATAGAGCCTGAATAACTGACTTTAAAAGTTCGAACCCAAGTCTCAAATCAGCGCCCATAAAAAATATTATTTTTCCAAAAATGCAACTTTTTGCCGATTTTGTGACTGATTTCGGTTTGGATAAGTTTCTGATAATGAATCCAAATTTTCTGCCCGTTTGGATTCATAGAGCCTGAATAACTGACTTTAAAAGTTCGAACCCAAGTCTCAAATCAGCGCCTCAAAAAAATATTATTTTTCCAAAAATGCAACTTTTTGCCGATTTTGTGACTTATTTCGGTTTGGATAAGATTCTGATCACAATTCCAAAATTTCAGCCCGTTTGGTCTCATTGAGCCTGAAAAAAATGTCTTTTAAAGTTCGAACCCAAGACTCAAATCAACGCCCATAAAAAATATAATTTTTCCAAAAATGCAACTTCTTGCTGATTTTGTGACTGATTTTGGTTTGGACAAAGATTTTGATCATGATTCCAAAATTTCAGCCCGTTTCGTTTCATTGAGCCTGAAAAAATGGCTTTTGAAGTTCGAACCCAAGTCTCAAATCAGCGCCCATAAAAAATATTATTTTTCCAATAATGCAACTTTTTGCCGATTTTGTGACTGATTTCGGTTTGGATAAGTTTCTGATAATGAATCCAAATTTTCTGCCCGTTTGGATTCATAGAGCTTGAATAACTGACTTTAAAAGTTCGAACCCAAGTCTCAAATCAGCGCCCATAAAAAATATTTTTTTTCCAAAAATGCAACTTCTTGCCGATTTTTTACTGATTTCGGTTCGATCCAAGATTCTGATCACAATTCTAAAATTTCAGCACGTTTGGATTCATAGAGCCTGAAAAACTGACTTTTGAAGTTCGAACCCAAGTCTCAAATCAGCGCACATAAAAATATTTTTTTTCCAAAAATGCAACTTCTTGCTGATTTTGTGACTGATTTAGGTTTGGACAAAGATTTTGATCATGATTCCAAAATTTCAGCCCGTTTCGTTTCATTGAGCCTGAAAAAATGGCTTTTGAAGTTCGAACCCAAGTCTCAAATCAGCGCCCATAAAAAATATTATTTTTCCAAAAATGCAACTTTTTGCCGATTTTGTGACTGATTTCGGTTTGGATAAGTTTCTGATAATGAATCCAAATTTTCTGCCCGTTTGGATTCATAGAGCTTGAATAACTGACTTTAAAAGTTCGAACCCAAGTCTCAAATCAGCGCCCATAAAAAATATTTTTTTTCCAAAAATGCAACTTCTTGCCGATTTTTTACTGATTTCGGTTCGATCCAAGATTCTGATCACAATTCTAAAATTTCAGCACGTTTGGATTCATAGAGCCTGAAAAACTGACTTTTGAAGTTCGAACCCAAGTCTCAAATCAGCGCACATAAAAATATTTTTTTTCCAAAAATGCAACTTCTTGCTGATTTTGTGACTGATTTAGGTTTGGACAAAGATTTTGATCATGATTCCAAAATTTCAGCCCGTTTCGTTTCATTGAGCCTGAAAAAATGGCTTTTGAAGTTCGAACCCAAGTCTCAAATCAGCGCCCATAAAAAATATTATTTTTCCAAAAATGCAACTTTTTGCCGATTTTGTGAGATATTTCGGTTTGGATAAGATTCTGATCATAATTCCAAAATTTCAGCCCGTTTGGATTCATAGAGCTTGAATAACTGACTTTAAAAGTTCGAACCCAAGTCTCAAATCAGCGCCCATAAAAAATATTTTTTTTCCAAAAATGCAACTTTTTGCCGATTTTGTGACTGATTTCGGTTTGGATAAGTTTCTGATAATGAATCCAAATTTTCTGCCCGTTTGGATTCATAGAGCCTGTATAACTGACTTTAAAAGTTCGAACCCAAGTCTCAAATCAGCGCCTCAAAAAAATATTATTATTCCAAAAATGCAACTTCTTGCTGATTTTGTGACTGATTTAGGTTTGGACAAAGATTTTGATCATGATTCCAAAATTTCAGCCCGTTTCGTTTCATTGGGCCTGAAAAAATGGCTTTTGAAGTTCGAACCCAAGTCTCAAATCAGCGCCCATAAAAAATTTTATTTTTCCAAAAATGCAACTTTTTGCCGATTTTGTGACTGATTTCGGTTTGGATAAGTTTCTGATAATGAATCCAAATTTTCTGCCCGTTTGGATTCATAGAGCCTGAATAACTGACTTTAAAAGTTCGAACCCAAGTCTCAAATCAGCGCCTCAAAAAAATATTATTTTTCCAAAAATGCAACTTTTTGCCGATTTTGTGACTTATTTCGGTTTGGATAAGATTCTGATCACAATTCCAAAATTTCAGCCCGTTTGGTCTCATTGAGCCTGAAAAAATGTCTTTTAAAGTTCGAACCCAAGACTCAAATCAACGCCCATAAAAAATATAATTTTTCCAAAAATGCAACTTCTTGCTGATTTTGTGACTGATTTTGGTTTGGACAAAGATTTTGATCATGATTCCAAAATTTCAGCCCGTTTCGTTTCATTGAGCCTGAAAAAATGGCTTTTGAAGTTCGAACCCAAGTCTCAAATCAGCGCCCATAAAAAATATTATTTTTCCAATAATGCAACTTTTTGCCGATTTTGTGACTGATTTCGGTTTGGATAAGTTTCTGATAATGAATCCAAATTTTCTGCCCGTTTGGATTCATAGAGCTTGAATAACTGACTTTAAAAGTTCGAACCCAAGTCTCAAATCAGCGCCCATAAAAAATATTTTTTTTCCAAAAATGCAACTTCTTGCCGATTTTTTACTGATTTCGGTTCGATCCAAGATTCTGATCACAATTCTAAAATTTCAGCACGTTTGGATTCATAGAGCCTGAAAAACTGACTTTTGAAGTTCGAACCCAAGTCTCAAATCAGCGCACATAAAAATATTTTTTTTCCAAAAATGCAACTTCTTGCTGATTTTGTGACTGATTTAGGTTTGGACAAAGATTTTGATCATGATTCCAAAATTTCAGCCCGTTTCGTTTCATTGAGCCTGAAAAAATGGCTTTTGAAGTTCGAACCCAAGTCTCAAATCAGCGCCCATAAAAAATATTATTTTTCCAAAAATGCAACTTTTTGCCGATTTTGTGACTGATTTCGGTTTGGATAAGTTTCTGATAATGAATCCAAATTTTCTGCCCGTTTGGATTCATAGAGCTTGAATAACTGACTTTAAAAGTTCGAATCCAAGTCTCAAATCAGCGCCCATAAAAAATATTTTTTTTCCAAAAATGCAACTTCTTGCCGATTTTTTACTGATTTCGGTTCGATCCAAGATTCTGATCACAATTCTTAAATTTCAGCACGTTTGGATTCATAGAGCCTGAAAAACTGACTTTTGAAGTTCGAACCCAAGTCTCAAATCAGCGCACATAAAAATATTTTTTTTCCAAAAATGCAACTTCTTGCTGATTTTGTGACTGATTTAGGTTTGGACAAAGATTTTGATCATGATTCCAAAATTTCAGCCCGTTTCGTTTCATTGAGCCTGAAAAAATGGCTTTTGAAGTTCGAACCCAAGTCTCAAATCAGCGCCCATAAAAAATATTATTTTTCCAAAAATGCAACTTTTTGCCGATTTTGTGAGATATTTCGGTTTGGATAAGATTCTGATCATAATTCCAAAATTTCAGCCCGTTTGGATTCATAGAGCTTGAATAACTGACTTTAAAAGTTCGAACCCAAGTCTCAAATCAGCGCCCATAAAAAATATTTTTTTTCCAAAAATGCAACTTTTTGCCGATTTTGTGACTGATTTCGGTTTGGATAAGTTTCTGATAATGAATCCAAATTTTCTGCCCGTTTGGATTCATAGAGCCTGTATAACTGACTTTAAAAGTTCGAACCCAAGTCTCAAATCAGCGCCTCAAAAAAATATTATTATTCCAAAAATGCAACTTCTTGCTGATTTTGTGACTGATTTAGGTTTGGACAAAGATTTTGATCATGATTCCAAAATTTCAGCCCGTTTCGTTTCATTGGGCCTGAAAAAATGGCTTTTGAAGTTCGAACCCAAGTCTCAAATCAGCGCCCATAAAAAATTTTATTTTTCCAAAAATGCAACTTTTTGCCGATTTTGTGACTGATTTCGGTTTGGATAAGTTTCTGATAATGAATCCAAATTTTCTGCCCGTTTGGATTCATAGAGCCTGAATAACTGACTTTAAAAGTTCGAACCCAAGTCTCAAATCAGCGCCTCAAAAAAATATTATTTTTCCAAAAATGCAACTTTTTGCCGATTTTGTGACCTTTTTCGGTTCGGACAAGATTTTGATCATGATTCCAAAATTTCAGCCCGTTTGGTTTCATTGAGCCTGAAAAACTGGCTTTTAAAGTTCGAACCCAAGTCTCAAATTAGCGCCAATAAAAAATATTATTTTTCCAAAAATGCAAAATTTTGCTGATTTTGTGACTGATTTCGGTTCGATCCAAGATTCTGATCACAATTTGAAAATTTTAGCCCTTTTTGATTCATAAAGCCTGAAAAACTGACCTTCAAAGTTCGAACCCAAGTCTCAAATCAGCGCCCATAAAAAATATTATTTTTCCAAAAATGCAACTTTTTGCCGATTTTGTGACTGATTTCGGTTTGGATAAGTTTCTGATAATGAATCCAAATTTTCTGCCCGTTTGGATTCATAGAGCCTGAATAACTGACTTTAAAAGTTCGAACCCAAGTCTCAAATCAGCGCCCATAAAAAATATTATTTTTCCAAAAATGCAACTTTTTGCCGATTTTGTGACTGATTTCGGTTTGGATAAGTTTCTGATAATGAATCCAAATTTTCTGCCCGTTTGGATTCATAGAGCCTGAATAACTGACTTTAAAAGTTCGAACCCAAGTCTCAAATCAGCGCCTCAAAAAAATATTATTTTTCCAAAAATGCAACTTTTTGCCGATTTTGTGACTTATTTCGGTTTGGATAAGATTCTGATCACAATTCCAAAATTTCAGCCCGTTTGGTCTCATTGAGCCTGAAAAAAATGTCTTTTAAAGTTCGAACCCAAGACTCAAATCAACGCCCATAAAAAATATAATTTTTCCAAAAATGCAACTTCTTGCTGATTTTGTGACTGATTTTGGTTTGGACAAAGATTTTGATCATGATTCCAAAATTTCAGCCCGTTTCGTTTCATTGAGCCTGAAAAAATGGCTTTTGAAGTTCGAACCCAAGTCTCAAATCAGCGCCCATAAAAAATATTATTTTTCCAATAATGCAACTTTTTGCCGATTTTGTGACTGATTTCGGTTTGGATAAGTTTCTGATAATGAATCCAAATTTTCTGCCCGTTTGGATTCATAGAGCTTGAATAACTGACTTTAAAAGTTCGAACCCAAGTCTCAAATCAGCGCCCATAAAAAATATTTTTTTTCCAAAAATGCAACTTCTTGCCGATTTTTTACTGATTTCGGTTCGATCCAAGATTCTGATCACAATTCTAAAATTTCAGCACGTTTGGATTCATAGAGCCTGAAAAACTGACTTTTGAAGTTCGAACCCAAGTCTCAAATCAGCGCACATAAAAATATTTTTTTTCCAAAAATGCAACTTCTTGCTGATTTTGTGACTGATTTAGGTTTGGACAAAGATTTTGATCATGATTCCAAAATTTCAGCCCGTTTCGTTTCATTGAGCCTGAAAAAATGGCTTTTGAAGTTCGAACCCAAGTCTCAAATCAGCGCCCATAAAAAATATTATTTTTCCAAAAATGCAACTTTTTGCCGATTTTGTGAGATATTTCGGTTTGGATAAGATTCTGATCATAATTCCAAAATTTCAGCCCGTTTGGATTCATAGAGCTTGAATAACTGACTTTAAAAGTTCGAACCCAAGTCTCAAATCAGCGCCCATAAAAAATATTTTTTTTCCAAAAATGCAACTTTTTGCCGATTTTGTGACTGATTTCGGTTTGGATAAGTTTCTGATAATGAATCCAAATTTTCTGCCCGTTTGGATTCATAGAGCCTGTATAACTGACTTTAAAAGTTCGAACCCAAGTCTCAAATCAGCGCCTCAAAAAAATATTATTATTCCAAAAATGCAACTTCTTGCTGATTTTGTGACTGATTTAGGTTTGGACAAAGATTTTGATCATGATTCCAAAATTTCAGCCCGTTTCGTTTCATTGGGCCTGAAAAAATGGCTTTTGAAGTTCGAACCCAAGTCTCAAATCAGCGCCCATAAAAAATTTTATTTTTCCAAAAATGCAACTTTTTGCCGATTTTGTGACTGATTTCGGTTTGGATAAGTTTCTGATAATGAATCCAAATTTTCTGCCCGTTTGGATTCATAGAGCCTGAATAACTGACTTTAAAAGTTCGAACCCAAGTCTCAAATCAGCGCCTCAAAAAAATATTATTTTTCCAAAAATGCAACTTTTTGCCGATTTTGTGACCTTTTTCGGTTTGGACCAAGATTTTGATCATGATTCCAAAATTTCATCCCGTTTGGTTTCATTGAGCCTGAAAAAAATGTCTTTTAAAGTTCGAACCCAAGACTCAAATCAGCGCCCATAAAAAATATGATTTTTCCAAAAATGCAACTTCTTGCTGATTTTGTGACTGATTTAGGTTTGGACAAAGATTTTGATCATGATTCCAAAATTTCAGCCCGTTTCGTTTCATTGAGCCTGAAAAAATGGCTTTTGAAGTTCGAACCCAAGTCTCAAATCAGCGCCCATAAAAAATATTATTTTTCCAAAAATGCAACTTTTTGCCGATTTTGTGACTGATTTCGGTTTGGATAAGTTTCTGATAATGAATCCAAATTTTCTGCCCGTTTGGATTCATAGAGCCTGAATAACTGACTTCAAAAGTTCGAACCCAAGTCTCAAATCAGCGCCCATAAAAATTTTTTTTTTTCCAAAAATGCAACTTTTTGCCGATTTTGTGACTGATTTCGGTTTGGATAAGTTTCTGATAATGAATCCAAATTTTCTGCCCATTTAGATTCATAGAGCCTGACTTTAAAAGTTCGAACCCAAGTCTCAAATCAGCGACAATAAAAAACATTTTTTTTTCCAAAAATGCAACTTTTTGCCGATTTTGTTACTGATACCGGTTCGGACAAGATTTTGATCATGATTCCAAAATTTCAGCCCGTTTGGTTTCATTGAGCCTGAAAAACTGGCTTCTAAAGTTCGAACCCAAGTCTCAAATTAGCGCCAATAAAAAATATTATTTTTCCAAAAATGCAAAATTTTGCTGATTTTGTGACTGATTTCGGTTCGATCCAAGATTCTGATCACAATTTGAAAATTTTAGCCCTTTTTGATTCATAAAGCCTGAAAAACTGACCTTCAAAGTTCGAACCCAAGTCTCAAATCAGCGTCCCAAAAAAATATTATTTTTCCAAAAATGACACTTTTTGCCGATATTGTGACTGATTTCGGTTTGGACAAAGATTTTGATCATGATTCCAAAATTTCAGCCCGTTTCGTTTCATTGAGCCTGAAAAAATGGCTTTTGAAGTTCGAACCCAAGTCTCAAATCAGCGCCCATAAAAAATATTATTTTTCCAAAAATGCAACTTTTTGCCGATTTTGTGACTGATTTCGGTTTGGATAAGTTTCTGATAATGAATCCAAATTTTCTGCCCGTTTGGATTCATAGAGCTTGAATAACTGACTTTAAAAGTTCGAACCCAAGTCTCAAATCAGCGCCCATAAAAAATATTTTTTTTCCAAAAATGCAACTTCTTGCCGATTTTTTACTGATTTCGGTTCGATCCAAGATTCTGATCACAATTCTAAAATTTCAGCACGTTTGGATTCATAGAGCCTGAAAAACTGACTTTTGAAGTTCGAACCCAAGTCTCAAATCAGCGCACATAAAAATATTTTTTTTCCAAAAATGCAACTTCTTGCTGATTTTGTGACTGATTTAGGTTTGGACAAAGATTTTGATCATGATTCCAAAATTTCAGCCCGTTTCGTTTCATTGAGCCTGAAAAAATGGCTTTTGAAGTTCGAACCCAAGTCTCAAATCAGCGCCCATAAAAAATATTATTTTTCCAAAAATGCAACTTTTTGCCGATTTTGTGAGATATTTCGGTTTGGATAAGATTCTGATCATAATTCCAAAATTTCAGCCCGTTTGGATTCATAGAGCTTGAATAACTGACTTTAAAAGTTCGAACCCAAGTCTCAAATCAGCGCCCATAAAAAATATTTTTTTTTCCAAAAATGCAACTTTTTGCCGATTTTGTGACTGATTTCGGTTTGGATAAGTTTCTGATAATGAATCCAAATTTTCTGCCCATTTAGATTCATAGAGCCTGACTTTAAAAGTTCGAACCCAAGTCTCAAATCAGCGCCTCAAAAAAATATTATTATTCCAAAAATGCAACTTCTTGCTGATTTTGTGACTGATTTAGGTTTGGACAAAGATTTTGATCATGATTCCAAAATTTCAGCCCGTTTCGTTTCATTGGGCCTGAAAAAATGGCTTTTGAAGTTCGAACCCAAGTCTCAAATCAGCGCCCATAAAAAATTTTATTTTTCCAAAAATGCAACTTTTTGCCGATTTTGTGACTGATTTCGGTTTGGATAAGTTTCTGATAATGAATCCAAATTTTCTGCCCGTTTGGATTCATAGAGCCTGAATAACTGACTTTAAAAGTTCGAACCCAAGTCTCAAATCAGCGCCTCAAAAAAATATTATTTTTCCAAAAATGCAACTTTTTGCCGATTTTGTGACCTTTTTCGGTTTGGACCAAGATTTTGATCATGATTCCAAAATTTCATCCCGTTTGGTTTCATTGAGCCTGAAAAAAATGTCTTTTAAAGTTCGAACCCAAGACTCAAATCAGCGCCCATAAAAAATATGATTTTTCCAAAAATGCAACTTCTTGCTGATTTTGTGACTGATTTAGGTTTGGACAAAGATTTTGATCATGATTCCAAAATTTCAGCCCGTTTCGTTTCATTGAGCCTGAAAAAATGGCTTTTGAAGTTCGAACCCAAGTCTCAAATCAGCGCCCATAAAAAATATTATTTTTCCAAAAATGCAACTTTTTGCCGATTTTGTGACTGATTTCGGTTTGGATAAGTTTCTGATAATGAATCCAAATTTTCTGCCCGTTTGGATTCATAGAGCCTGAATAACTGACTTCAAAAGTTCGAACCCAAGTCTCAAATCAGCGCCCATAAAAATTTTTTTTTTTCCAAAAATGCAACTTTTTGCCGATTTTGTGACTGATTTCGGTTTGGATAAGTTTCTGATAATGAATCCAAATTTTCTGCCCGTTTGGATTCATAGAGCCTGAATAACTGACTTCAAAAGTTCGAACCCAAGTCTCAAATCAGCGACAATAAAAAACATTTTTTTTTCCAAAAATGCAACTTTTTGCCGATTTTGTTACTGATACCGGTTCGGACAAGATTTTGATCATGATTCCAAAATTTCAGCCCGTTTGGTTTCATTGAGCCTGAAAAACTGGCTTCTAAAGTTCGAACCCAAGTCTCAAATTAGCGCCAATAAAAAATATTATTTTTCCAAAAATGCAAAATTTTGCTGATTTTGTGACTGATTTCGGTTCGATCCAAGATTCTGATCACAATTTGAAAATTTTAGCCCTTTTTGATTCATAAAGCCTGAAAAACTGACCTTCAAAGTTCGAACCCAAGTCTCAAATCAGCGTCCCAAAAAAATATTATTTTTCCAAAAATGACACTTTTTGCCGATATTGTGACTGATTTCGGTTTGGACAAAGATTTTGATCATGATTCCAAAATTTCAGTCCGTTTCGTTTCATTGAGCCTGAAAAAATGGCTTTTGAAGTTCGAACCCAAGTCTCAAATCAGCGCCCATAAAAAATATTATTTTTCCAAAAATGCAACTTTTTGCCGATTTTGTGAGATATTTCGGTTTGGATAAGATTCTGATCATAATTCCAAAATTTCAGCCCGTTTGGATTCATAGAGCTTGAATAACTGACTTTAAAAGTTCGAACCCAAGTCTCAAATCAGCGCCCATAAAAAATATTTTTTTTCCAAAAATGCAACTTCTTGCTGATTTTGTGACTGATTTAGGTTTGGACAAAGATTTTGATCATGATTCCAAAATTTCAGCCCGTTTCGTTTCATTGAGCCTGAAAAAATGGCTTTTGAAGTTCGAACCCAAGTCTCAAATCAGCGCCCATAAAAAATATTATTTTTCCAAAAATGCAACTTTTTGCCGATTTTGTGAGATATTTCGGTTTGGATAAGATTCTGATCATAATTCCAAAATTTCAGCCCGTTTGGATTCATAGAGCTTGAATAACTGACTTTAAAAGTTCGAACCCAAGTCTCAAATCAGCGCCCATAAAAAATATTTTTTTTCCAAAAATGCAACTTTTTGCCGATTTTGTGACTGATTTCGGTTTGGATAAGTTTCTGATAATGAATCCAAATTTTCTGCCCGTTTGGATTCATAGAGCCTGTATAACTGACTTTAAAAGTTCGAACCCAAGTCTCAAATCAGCGCCTCAAAAAAATATTATTATTCCAAAAATGCAACTTCTTGCTGATTTTGTGACTGATTTAGGTTTGGACAAAGATTTTGATCATGATTCCAAAATTTCAGCCCGTTTCGTTTCATTGGGCCTGAAAAAATGGCTTTTGAAGTTCGAACCCAAGTCTCAAATCAGCGCCCATAAAAAATTTTATTTTTCCAAAAATGCAACTTTTTGCCGATTTTGTGACTGATTTCGGTTTGGATAAGTTTCTGATAATGAATCCAAATTTTCTGCCCGTTTGGATTCATAGAGCCTGAATAACTGACTTTAAAAGTTCGAACCCAAGTCTCAAATCAGCGCCTCAAAAAAATATTATTTTTCCAAAAATGCAACTTTTTGCCGATTTTGTGACCTTTTTCGGTTCGGACAAGATTTTGATCATGATTCCAAAATTTCAGCCCGTTTGGTTTCATTGAGCCTGAAAAACTGGCTTTTAAAGTTCGAACCCAAGTCTCAAATTAGCGCCAATAAAAAATATTATTTTTCCAAAAATGCAAAATTTTGCTGATTTTGTGACTGATTTCGGTTCGATCCAAGATTCTGATCACAATTTGAAAATTTTAGCCCTTTTTGATTCATAAAGCCTGAAAAACTGACCTTCAAAGTTCGAACCCAAGTCTCAAATCAGCGCCCATAAAAAATATTATTTTTCCAAAAATGCAACTTTTTGCCGATTTTGTGACTGATTTCGGTTTGGATAAGTTTCTGATAATGAATCCAAATTTTCTGCCCGTTTGGATTCATAGAGCCTGAATAACTGACTTTAAAAGTTCGAACCCAAGTCTCAAATCAGCGCCCATAAAAAATATTATTTTTCCAAAAATGCAACTTTTTGCCGATTTTGTGACTGATTTCGGTTTGGATAAGTTTCTGATAATGAATCCAAATTTTCTGCCCGTTTGGATTCATAGAGCCTGAATAACTGACTTTAAAAGTTCGAACCCAAGTCTCAAATCAGCGCCTCAAAAAAATATTATTTTTCCAAAAATGCAACTTTTTGCCGATTTTGTGACTTATTTCGGTTTGGATAAGATTCTGATCACAATTCCAAAATTTCAGCCCGTTTGGTCTCATTGAGCCTGAAAAAAATGTCTTTTAAAGTTCGAACCCAAGACTCAAATCAACGCCCATAAAAAATATAATTTTTCCAAAAATGCAACTTCTTGCTGATTTTGTGACTGATTTTGGTTTGGACAAAGATTTTGATCATGATTCCAAAATTTCAGCCCGTTTCGTTTCATTGAGCCTGAAAAAATGGCTTTTGAAGTTCGAACCCAAGTCTCAAATCAGCGCCCATAAAAAATATTATTTTTCCAATAATGCAACTTTTTGCCGATTTTGTGACTGATTTCGGTTTGGATAAGTTTCTGATAATGAATCCAAATTTTCTGCCCGTTTGGATTCATAGAGCTTGAATAACTGACTTTAAAAGTTCGAACCCAAGTCTCAAATCAGCGCCCATAAAAAATATTTTTTTTCCAAAAATGCAACTTCTTGCCGATTTTTTACTGATTTCGGTTCGATCCAAGATTCTGATCACAATTCTAAAATTTCAGCACGTTTGGATTCATAGAGCCTGAAAAACTGACTTTTGAAGTTCGAACCCAAGTCTCAAATCAGCGCACATAAAAATATTTTTTTTCCAAAAATGCAACTTCTTGCTGATTTTGTGACTGATTTAGGTTTGGACAAAGATTTTGATCATGATTCCAAAATTTCAGCCCGTTTCGTTTCATTGAGCCTGAAAAAATGGCTTTTGAAGTTCGAACCCAAGTCTCAAATCAGCGCCCATAAAAAATATTATTTTTCCAAAAATGCAACTTTTTGCCGATTTTGTGAGATATTTCGGTTTGGATAAGATTCTGATCATAATTCCAAAATTTCAGCCCGTTTGGATTCATAGAGCTTGAATAACTGACTTTAAAAGTTCGAACCCAAGTCTCAAATCAGCGCCCATAAAAAATATTTTTTTTCCAAAAATGCAACTTTTTGCCGATTTTGTGACTGATTTCGGTTTGGATAAGTTTCTGATAATGAATCCAAATTTTCTGCCCGTTTGGATTCATAGAGCCTGTATAACTGACTTTAAAAGTTCGAACCCAAGTCTCAAATCAGCGCCTCAAAAAAATATTATTATTCCAAAAATGCAACTTCTTGCTGATTTTGTGACTGATTTTGGTTTGGACAAAGATTTTGATCATGATTCCAAAATTTCAGCCCGTTTCGTTTCATTGAGCCTGAAAAAATGGCTTTTGAAGTTCGAACCCAAGTCTCAAATCAGCGCCCATAAAAAATATTATTTTTCCAATAATGCAACTTTTTGCCGATTTTGTGACTGATTTCGGTTTGGATAAGTTTCTGATAATGAATCCAAATTTTCTGCCCGTTTGGATTCATAGAGCTTGAATAACTGACTTTAAAAGTTCGAACCCAAGTCTCAAATCAGCGCCCATAAAAAATATTTTTTTTCCAAAAATGCAACTTCTTGCCGATTTTTTACTGATTTCGGTTCGATCCAAGATTCTGATCACAATTCTAAAATTTCAGCACGTTTGGATTCATAGAGCCTGAAAAACTGACTTTTGAAGTTCGAACCCAAGTCTCAAATCAGCGCACATAAAAATATTTTTTTTCCAAAAATGCAACTTCTTGCTGATTTTGTGACTGATTTAGGTTTGGACAAAGATTTTGATCATGATTCCAAAATTTCAGCCCGTTTCGTTTCATTGAGCCTGAAAAAATGGCTTTTGAAGTTCGAACCCAAGTCTCAAATCAGCGCCCATAAAAAATATTATTTTTCCAAAAATGCAACTTTTTGCCGATTTTGTGAGATATTTCGGTTTGGATAAGATTCTGATCATAATTCCAAAATTTCAGCCCGTTTGGATTCATAGAGCTTGAATAACTGACTTTAAAAGTTCGAACCCAAGTCTCAAATCAGCGCCCATAAAAAATATTTTTTTTCCAAAAATGCAACTTTTTGCCGATTTTGTGACTGATTTCGGTTTGGATAAGTTTCTGATAATGAATCCAAATTTTCTGCCCGTTTGGATTCATAGAGCCTGTATAACTGACTTTAAAAGTTCGAACCCAAGTCTCAAATCAGCGCCTCAAAAAAATATTATTATTCCAAAAATGCAACTTCTTGCTGATTTTGTGACTGATTTAGGTTTGGACAAAGATTTTGATCATGATTCCAAAATTTCAGCCCGTTTCGTTTCATTGGGCCTGAAAAAATGGCTTTTGAAGTTCGAACCCAAGTCTCAAATCAGCGCCCATAAAAAATTTTATTTTTCCAAAAATGCAACTTTTTGCCGATTTTGTGACTGATTTCGGTTTGGATAAGTTTCTGATAATGAATCCAAATTTTCTGCCCGTTTGGATTCATAGAGCCTGAATAACTGACTTTAAAAGTTCGAACCCAAGTCTCAAATCAGCGCCTCAAAAAAATATTATTTTTCCAAAAATGCAACTTTTTGCCGATTTTGTGACCTTTTTCGGTTTGGACCAAGATTTTGATCATGATTCCAAAATTTCATCCCGTTTGGTTTCATTGAGCCTGAAAAAAATGTCTTTTAAAGTTCGAACCCAAGACTCAAATCAGCGCCCATAAAAAATATGATTTTTCCAAAAATGCAACTTCTTGCTGATTTTGTGACTGATTTAGGTTTGGACAAAGATTTTGATCATGATTCCAAAATTTCAGCCCGTTTCGTTTCATTGAGCCTGAAAAAATGGCTTTTGAAGTTCGAACCCAAGTCTCAAATCAGCGCCCATAAAAAATATTATTTTTCCAAAAATGCAACTTTTTGCCGATTTTGTGACTGATTTCGGTTTGGATA
Source organism: Hesperophylax magnus (assembly GCA_026573805.1). NCBI lineage: Eukaryota > Metazoa > Arthropoda > Insecta > Trichoptera > Limnephilidae > Hesperophylax > Hesperophylax magnus. The sequence goes on along the minus strand of JAIUSX010000281.1, from coordinate 121,387 downwards.
AGTTTCTGATAATGAATCCAAATTTTCTGCCCGTTTGGATTCATAGAGCCTGAATAACTGACTTCAAAAGTTCGAACCCAAGTCTCAAATCAGCGCCCATAAAAATTTTTTTTTTTCCAAAAATGCAACTTTTTGCCGATTTTGTGACTGATTTCGGTTTGGATAAGTTTCTGATAATGAATCCAAATTTTCTGCCCATTTAGATTCATAGAGCCTGACTTTAAAAGTTCGAACCCAAGTCTCAAATCAGCGACAATAAAAAACATTTTTTTTTCCAAAAATGCAACTTTTTGCCGATTTTGTTACTGATACCGGTTCGGACAAGATTTTGATCATGATTCCAAAATTTCAGCCCGTTTGGTTTCATTGAGCCTGAAAAACTGGCTTCTAAAGTTCGAACCCAAGTCTCAAATTAGCGCCAATAAAAAATATTATTTTTCCAAAAATGCAAAATTTTGCTGATTTTGTGACTGATTTCGGTTCGATCCAAGATTCTGATCACAATTTGAAAATTTTAGCCCTTTTTGATTCATAAAGCCTGAAAAACTGACCTTCAAAGTTCGAACCCAAGTCTCAAATCAGCGTCCCAAAAAAATATTATTTTTCCAAAAATGACACTTTTTGCCGATATTGTGACTGATTTCGGTTTGGATAAGTTTCTGATCATGAATCCAAAATTTCTGCCCGTTTGGATTCATAGAGCCTGAATAACTGACTTTTAAAGTTCGAACCCAAGTCTCAAATCAGCGCCCCAAAAAAATATTATTTTTCCAAAAATGACACTTTTTGCCGATATTGTGACTGATTTCGGTTTGGATAAGTTTCTGATCATGAATCCAAAATATCTGCCCGTTTGGATTCATAGAGCCTGAATAACTGACTTTTGAAGTTCGAACCCAAGTCTCAAATCAGCGCCCCAAAAAAATATTATATTTCCAAAAATGCAACTTTTTGCCGATATAGTGACTGATTTCGGTTTGGATAATATTCTGTTCACAATTCCAAAATTTCAGCCCGTTTGGATTCATAGAGCCTGAATTACTGACTTTTAAAGTTCGAACCCAAGTCTCAAATCAGCGCCCCAAAAAAATATTATTTTTCCAAAAATGCAACTTTTTGCCGATATTGTGACTGATTTCGGTTTGGATAATATTCTGTTCACAATTCCAAAATTTCAGCCCGTTTGGATTCATAGAGCCTGAATAACTGACTTTTAAAGTTCGAACCCAAGTCTAAAATCAGAGCCCAAAAAAAAATATTATTTTTCCAAAATTGCAAAATTTTTCTGATTTTCTGACTTATTTCGGTACGATCCCAGATTCTGATGACAATTCCAAAATATCAGCCCGTTTGGATTCATAGAGCCTGAAAAAATGACTTTTAATGTTCGAACCCAAGTATCAAATCAGGGCCCCAAAAAAATATTATATTTCCAAAAATGAAACTTTTTCCCGATTTTGTGACTGATTTCGGTTCGATCCAAGATTCTGATCACAATTCCAAAATTTCAGCCGGTTTGGATTCATAGAGCCTGAAGAAATGACTTTTAAAGTTCGAACCCAAGTCTCAAATCAGCGCCCCAAAAAAATATTATTTTTCCAAAAATACAAAAATTTAGCCGATTTTGTGACTGATTTCAGTTAGATCACAATTCCAAAATTTCAGCCCGTTTGGATTCATAGAGCCTGAAAATTGACTTTTAAAGTTCGAACCCAAGTCTCAAATCAGCGCCCCAAAAAAATATTATATTTCCAAAAATGCAACTTTTTGCCGATATAGTGACTGATTTCGGTTTGGATAATATTCTGTTCACAATTCCAAAATTTCAGCCCGTTTGGATTCATAGAGCCTGAATAACTGACTTTTAAAGTTCGAACCCAAGTCTCAAATCAGCGCCCCAAAAAAATATTATTTTTCCAAAAATGCAACTTTTTGCCGATATTGTGACTGATTTCGGTTTGGATAATATTCTGTTCACAATTCCAAAATTTCAGCCCGTTTGGATTCATAGAGCCTGAATAACTGACTTTTAAAGTTCGAACCCAAGTCTAAAATCAGAGCCCCAAAAAAATATTATTTTTCCAAAAATGCAAAATTTTGTTGATTTTCTGACTAATTTCGGTTCGATCCAAGATTCTGATAACAATTCCAAAATTTCAGCCCGTTTGGGTTCATAGAGCCTAAAAAAATGACTTTTAAAGATCGAACCCAAGTCTCAAATCAGCGCCCATAAAAAATATTTTTTTTCCAAAAATGCAACTTTTTGCCGATTTTGTGACTGATTTCGGTTTGGATAAGTTTCTTCGGTTTGGACCAAGATTTTGATCATGATTCCAAAATTTCAGCCGGTTTGGTTTCATTGAGCCTGAAAAACTGGCTTTTAAAGTTCGAACCCAAGTCTCAAATTACCGCCAATAAAAAATATTATTTATCCAAAAATGCAAAATTTTGCTGATTTTGTGACTGATTTCGGTTCGATCCAAGATTCTGATCACAATTCCAAATTTCAGCACGTTTGGATTCATAGAACTTCAATAACTGACTTTTAAAGTTCGAACCCAAGTCTCAAATCAGCGTCCCAAAAAAATATTATTTTTCCAAAAATGACACTTTTTGCCGATATTGTGACTGATTTCGGTTTGGATAAGTTTCTGATCATGAATCCAAAATTTCTGCCCGTTTGGATTCATAGAGCCTGAATAACTGACTTTTAAAGTTCGAACCCAAGTCTCAAATCAGCGCCCCAAAAAAATATTATTTTTCCAAAAATGACACTTTTTTCCGATTTTGTGACTGATTTCGGTTTGGATAAGTTTCTGATCATGAATCCAAAATTTCTGCCCGTTTGGATTCATAGAGCCTGAATAACTGACTTTTGAAGTTCGAACCCAAGTTTCAAATCAGCGCCCATAAAAAATATTTTTTTTCCAAAAATGCAACATTTTGGCGATTTTGTTGCTGATTTCGGTTTGGACCAAGATTTTGATCATGATTCCAAAATTTTAGCCCGTTTGGATTGATAGAGCTTGAAAAAATGACTTTTAAAGTTCGAACCCAAGTCTCAAATCAGCGAAACAAAAAAATATTATTTTTCCAAAATTGCAAAATTTAGCTTATTTTCTGACTTATTTCGATTCGATCCAAGATTCTGATCACAATTCCAAAATTTCAGCCCGTTTGGATTCATAGAGCCTGAATAACTGACTTTTGAAGTTCGAACCCAAAATTCAAATCAGCGCCCATAAAAAATATTTTTTTCCAAAAATGCAACTTTTTGGCGATTTTGTTTGTGACCTTATTCGGTTTGAACCAAGATTTTGATCATGATTCCAAAATTCATCCCGTTTGGTTTCATTGAGCCTGAAAAAAATGTCTTTTAAAGTTCGAACCCAAGAATCAAATCAGCGCCCATAAAAAATTTTTTTTTTCCAAAAATGCAACTTTTTGGCGATTTTGTTTGTGACCTTTTTCGTTTTGAACCAAGACTTTGATCATGATTCCAAAATTCATCCCGTTTGGTTTCATAGAGCCTGAAAAAAAGACTTTTAAAGTTCGAACCCAAGTCTCAAATCAGCGCCCCAAAAAAATATTATTTTTCCAAAAATGCAACTTTTGGCCGATTTTGTGACCTTTTTCGGTTTGGAGCAAGATTTTGATCATGATTCCAAAATTTCAGCCCGTTTGGATTCATAGAGTCTGAATAACTGTATTTTAAACTTCGAACCCAAGTCTCAAATCAGGGCCCCAAAAATGCAAAATTTTGCCGATTTTGTGACTGATTTCGGTTAGATCACAATTCCAAAATTTCAGCCTGTTTGGATTCATAGAGCCTGAAAAACTGACTTTTAAAGTTCGAACCCAAGTCTCAAATCAGCGCCCCAAAAAAATATTATTTTTCCAAAATTGCAAAATTTTTATGATTTTCTGACTTATTTCGGTTCGATCCAAGATTCTGATCACAATTCCAAAATTTCAGCCCGTTTGGATTCATAGAGCCTGAATAACTGACTTTTGAAGTTCGAACCCAAAATTCAAATCAGCGCCCATAAAAAATATTTTTTTCCAAAAATGCAACTTTTTGGCGATTTTGTTTGTGACCTTATTCGGTTTGAACCAAGATTTTGATCATGATTCCAAAATTCATCCCGTTTGGTTTCATTGAGCCTGAAAAAAATGTCTTTTAAAGTTCGAACCCAAGAATCAAATCAGCGCCCATAAAAAATATTTTTTTTCCAAAAATGCAACTTTTTGGCGATTTTGTTTGTGACCTTCTTCGTTTTGAACCAAGACTTTGATCATGATTCCAAAATTCATCCCGTTTGGTTTCATTGAGCCTGAAAAAAATTTCTTTTAAAGTTCGAACCCAAGAATCAAATCGGCGCAAATAAAAAATATAATTTTTCCAAAAATGCAACTTCTTGCTGATTTTTTGACTGATTTTGGTTTGGACAAAGATTCGGATCTTAATTCCAAAATTTCAGACCGTTTGGATTCATTGAGCCTGAAAAACTGGCTTTTAAAGTTCGAACCCAAGTCTAAAATTACCGCCAATAAAAAATATTATTTATCCAAAAATGCAAAATTTTGCTGATTTTGTGACTGATTTCGGTTCGATCCAAGATTCTGATCACAATTCCAAATTTCAGCACGTTTGGATTCATAGAACTTCAATAACTGACTTTTAAAGTTCGAACCCAAGTCTCAAATCAGCGCCCCAAAAAAATATTATTTTTCCAAAAATGACACTTTTTGCCGATATTGTGACTGATTTCGGTTTGGATAAGTTTCTGATCATGAATCCAAAATTTCTGCCCGTTTGGATTCATAGAGCCTGAATTACTGACTTTTGAAGTTCGAACCCAAGTTTCAAATCAGCGCCCATAAAAAATATTTTTTTTCCAAAAATGCAACTTTTTGGCGATTTTGTTGCTGATTTCGGTTTGGACCAAGATTTTGATCATGATTCCAAAATTTTAGCCCGTTTGGATTGATAGAGCCTGAAAAAATGACTTTTAAATTTCGAACCCAAGTCTCAAATCAGCGAAACAAAAAAATATTATTTTTCCAAAATTGCAAAATTTAGCTGATTTTCTGACTTATTTCGTTTTGATCCAAGATTCTGATCACAATTCCAAAATTTCAGCCCGTTTGGATTCATAGAGCCTGAAAATTGACTTTTAAAGTTCGAACCCAAGTCTCAAATCAGCGCCCCAAAAAAATATTATATTTCCAAAAATGCAACTTTTTGCCGATATAGTGACTGATTTCGGTTTGGATAATATTCTGTTCACAATTCCAAAATTTCAGCCCGTTTGGATTCATAGAGCCTGAATAACTGACTTTTAAAGTTCGAACCCAAGTCTCAAATCAGCGCCCCAAAAAAATATTATTTTTCCAAAAATGCAACTTTTTGCCGATATTGTGACTGATTTCGGTTTGGATAATATTCTGTTCACAATTCCAAAATTTCAGCCCGTTTGGATTCATAGAGCCTGAATAACTGACTTTTAAAGTTCGAACCCAAGTCTAAAATCAGAGCCCCAAAAAAATATTATTTTTCCAAAATTGCAAAATTTTTCTGATTTTCTGACTTATTTCGGTACTATCCCAGATTCTGATCACAATTCCAAAATATCAGCCCGTTTGGATTCATAGAGCCTGAAAAAATGACTTTTAATGTTCGAACCCAAGTATCAAATCAGGGCCCCAAAAAAATATTATTTTTCCAAAAATGAAACTTTTTCCCGATTTTGTGACTGATTTCGGTTCGATCCAAGATTCTGATCACAATTCCAAAATTTCAGCCGGTTTGGATTCATAGAGCCTGAAGAAATGACTTTTAAAGTTCGAACCCAAGTCTCAAATCAGCGCCCCAAAAAAATATTATTTTTCCAAAAATACAAAAATTTAGCCGATTTTGTGACTGATTTCAGTAAGATCACAATTCCAAAATTTCAGCCCGTTTGGATTCATAGAGCCTGAAAATTGACTTTTAAAGTTCGAACCCAAGTCTCAAATCAGCGCCCCAAAAAAATATTATATTTCCAAAAATGCAACTTTTTGCCGATATAGTGACTGATTTCGGTTTGGATAATATTCTGTTCACAATTCCAAAATTTCAGCCCGTTTGGATTCATAGAGCCTGAATAACTGACTTTTAAAGTTCGAACCCAAGTCTCAAATCAGCGCCCCAAAAAAATATTATTTTTCCAAAAATGCAACTTTTTGCCGATATTGTGACTGATTTCGGTTTGGATAATATTCTGTTCACAATTCCAAAATTTCAGCCCGTTTGGATTCATAGAGCCTGAATAACTGACTTTTAAAGTTCGAACCCAAGTCTAAAATCAGAGCCCCAAAAAAATATTATTTTTACAAAATTGCAAAATTTTTCTGATTTTCTGACTTATTTCGGTACGATCCCAGATTCTGATCACAATTCCAAAATATCAGCCCGTTTGGATTCATAGAGCCTGAAAAAATGACTTTTAATGTTCGAACCCAAGTATCAAATCAGGGCCCCAAAAAAATATTATTTTTCCAAAAATGAAACTTTTTCCCGATTTTGTGACTGATTATGCTAGTCTGGTTGGTTGCCACGTGCTGCAGACTTGATGATCCTGCAGGCGCACGTTTAAGGAGTGGCGTCCTCCCGTTACCACTAAGAGAAGGATGTCCTGGCTCCTTAAGTCGAGTCTGGTTGCTTGCCACGTGCTGCGGACTTGATGCTCCTACAGGCGCGCGTTGACAAGTGACAAGAGACAAGTTTTCGTTCGCCACCCGTTGTTATTCCTTCGTTTCTCGACCACGTAAAGTTAGTTTAGTTTGGTTCAGGAGTCCATCTGGTATGTGCCTTCTTTTATTCCTATTGTTACATGGTTATTATTTGTACTCCTTTGTTGTAACTTTTGATGGTTTCAATATAATTTCTATTAAGTATTTACTCTTATTATTTCTGATTTTCCTCCTTACTTGACAGAGAATTATCCCCACAATCATGAGATTGAGATCTTTGCTCTACCGTATTTGTACCCTATAATTGATCCTGTAGATCACAATATTACATGTAAACATTGGAATGTTCCTACTTTACATTCTACACCGTTACATTTGGCGCCCCACGGTGATATATATATATATCTCAATATTACATTTATAACCATAAATGTAATATTATTACAGTGTATTATTACCAATATAATCAAACATTTGATAATACCAAAATTTCGAAGCTAGTGTATGTTATTAATAACAAGAAAAGCAAAGTAACGAAGGAAAGAAAGACTTAACTAACAAAATTTGGGCGCCAGTGACCACAAGGATCACGTTCCAGTTTATCGAGGGTAAATAAGCGGTTTATCGTCAATAAACTAGATTTTAGTGTCCGTACTGATCACAAGATATGGAGGTACCAAACTCCAAATCATGAGAACAGAACAGTCACAAAAAGAAACAAATGCCATAATGTGAAGGGTAGGTAGGCCTACACACTACAACATTGGCTTCCTTAAAGAAAAAAAACAAAACTCATCTACCCGAACAATATCTTTTACGTGAAAATTACCAACAATTTTACCTTGCATATCTGCCAAGGTGTATACTAAATCCGAGACTCTATTTTTTATAACATTACGCACGAATCTTGGTGCCAACTTATGGGAAAAGTAATCCGGACCACTGGATTGAACAAAATTCTTCCTCCAAACGACATCACCTATATCATAAACCACGTATTTACGGCGTAAATTATAATGTTGGGCATTATTTTTAAAGGCCTGTACTAATGCATTTGAAACTTGTTCATAAATAGGAACTAAGTCTTCCAACTTCTTTGCAAATTCGGCTCTAGACTGATCTAAAGGTATGTCCGTGAGACTAGAAGAAACATTAAATTTATGTAAATTACCGTCAATCATTTGTTCCCTGCCGTGCATGAGGAAAAAAGGCGTTAAGCCTGTTGCAAAATTAACAGAATTATTCAAGGCTGACTGTATCTGAGGCAGAAATCTAGACCAATTACGATGGTCAGACTCGGTCAAGATAGACAGAGCAGTCCCGATAGTTTGGTTATACCGCTCGACTACATTGTTTTGTGGGGTCTAATATGCGTTATAAAAAGGCAAAGGAACATTATAATCGGCCAACAATTGTTTAAACTCTTTTGAAATAAATTGTTTACCATTATCATACACAAAGGATTGAGGAACACCGTGAACCAGAAAAATGAATTGTTCAACATTTTTTACAATGCTTTTAGCAGTAGCATTTCTTAGCGGAAAAATCCAAGTGTATTTCGAAAAGACGTCAACAACCGATAAAATGTACATAAATCCCGCGTAACTACGTGGAAGAGGACCAACAAGGTCGATAGACAACATTTGCATCGGTCTGTTGACTATTTTAGGATTCGTAGAAATACCCGCCGGCGCAGATGTATTTATTTTATGTGCTTTGCACGTTTTACACTTATTAACAAACTTTTTGACATCATTATACAAACCCGGCCAAAAATAACGTAGTTGGACTTTCTTATATGTTCTGAATACACCTGGGTGGCAAGAGCTAATAGACTCGTGTTCTTTACTTAAAATTGCGTTACGGTCCTCAAAAGGCACAACCAGCTTCCAGGCTGTATCCTCTTGCAAACCGAAACGAGATTTAGAATGTCGAAATAAACAATTATCTTTAATTTGGAAATTATTGAATCGTTGTGGATTATTCATACAATTGGAAAACAAATTATTATACCAATTATCAGAAATTGTAGGCGTAGAATCTAAGGCAGCAACAGTAAAATCATCTTTACGAGAAAGAACATCTGGAACAGTATTCAATTTACCTTTTCTGTGCACCACATCAAAAGAATACTGAGAAAGGCGCGTAGACAATCGAGCTAGTCTACCAGTTGGATTGGACAACGAAACCAACTACTGCAAACTGGAGTGATCCGTTACCACTGTGAAATGAACACCTTCTACGTAAGGCCTGAAATGATTCACAGAATCTAACACCGCAAGGAGTTCGCGCTCCGTGACGCCGTAGTTCCTCTCGTGAACATTTAAACACCTAGAGAAAAAAGAAACAGGATGTTCTTCACCGTCGAACACCTGGGTAAGCACGCTGCCGATTCCAACGTTGCTCGCGTCGCAATGTATAGTAAAGGGCAAAGAAAAATCTGGACAGCTAATAACGGGAGTAGAAGTGAGAGCTTTCTTTAATTCCTTAAACGCGTTTTCTGCTTCTGGAGACCATGAAAAATTACTTATTCCCATTCTAGAACCAGTGAGTTTTGTCAACGGGGCCGCAATAGTAGAGAAATCTTTAATAAAACGCCTGTAATAACCGCAAAGACCTATAAAAGCTTTAATTTACTTAGAATTTTTAGGGGTAGGGTAAGTTCGAATACATTCTAATTTAACGGGGTCTGTACGAAGACCTTTCGCGTCTACGATATAACCTAGATACTTCAACTCTTCTTTACAAAACTCACATTTTTTGAGGATAACTGTTAGGCCCGCATCTCTTAAACTTTCATAAATTTTATTCAAAATCTTCAAATGTGATTCAAAATCCTCTGAAATAATAATCAAATCATCGAGATAGCAAAATACGTTCTCGTCGAACTCAGGACCAAAAAGAGCATCCACAAGACGCTGCAATTCGCTGGGAGCATTCTTAAGACCAAATGGCATCCTCACAAATTCAAATAAACCGTGGCCTGGTACAACGAAAGCCGTTTTAGGACAGGATTCCTTATCCAAGGGAATCTGCCAAAACGATTTGGACAAATCTATTGATGAAATAAAACGAGCACCCCTAAGTTTATCTAAAATACGTGAAATATACGGGATGGGGTAGGAATCAGCCAGAGTAACGCTATTCTAGCGCCTCGAATCCAAACAAAATCTAACAGAACCATCCTTCTTAGGGACAATCAAAACTGGGTTTGACTAAGCCGAACGAGAACGGCGGACAACACCTAAATCAACATTTCTTTTAATTGAGCTTCTAATTGCCTCTGACGAGTTTGAGACAATGGATAATAACGCTGCTTAATAGGATCCCCTGATGTATTTATTTTATTACGTACCAAATGGGTTTTACCTAAACCTCGTTCTTCGAAAGAAATTGACTTAAACTTAAATATAACCGAATTTAACTTAAGATTGTCTTGAGGGGACAGCAAGGAAGCTGATGTTAATTTGCGAACCTCACTGACAACATTCCCAAAATCAACATTGCTGTCAACTTTTGGAAACAACTGAGGGGCCACGTCGAATTGCTTCCAAAAGTCAACTCCCAAAACAATTGAAGAGGACAGAGACGGAATTATGAAAAACTTAATATATATTTTTTAATATTATTATAAAATACTAGTACTCGCATGGTGCCAATTATATCCTGACGTTTGCCATCCGCGGTGGTAACGTAGGAATCTAACTTATCTAACTTAAATCCTAAACTTATGAAAAAATTATAAACAGAACCCCCGAAACAACTGACAAATGCTCCGCTGTCCAAAAGTCCCGAAAAAACCAAATTCTTAATTCTAATATTAACATGTGGTCTAAAATCTTGTCCACAATCAGATAACGGCAAACATGCGTCCATGTTGCGCGTGGAAAACTTAAACTTAGATTTAATACTAGAAACTGCCGACGACCTTTTATCACCCTTGTGCACAGAACGCAAAAGATCGCTGGCTAATTTTTTGAATTACACTTATTTGCGTCATTATGCTTAAAAGAATCCCTTTTCTATTTTTGACAAAATTGTTTCGTATGTCCCTGTTCTTTACAATAGAAACAATTAAAAGTTTTCTTACTATTAGAAGAAGAATTTGAAGAAGACGCGCGTGGAGAAAAGGAAGCCTGATTATACTTAACACGTGGAGAAAACGACCCTTGAGCTTGAGGCGGATACGAAGGTTGAGATGAAGGAACCCGATTAGAATACGACGTTTTAGGAAACGAAACTCGCGGAGAAGAATTAAAGTGTGGAGCGGGTTTTTCTACCGAAAGTTTATCAAATTTACTGCACACACTTACTAGGGCTGAAAGACTCTTATCCGAGAAATAGGCAACGGCCAAGGCGTATTTAGGTAGGAGACTGTCACAGACTAAGTCCACCAATTGTTCTTCCGAGAGCGGAACATCCAACCTTAAGTTTGCTAATTGAACATCTTCAACATATTCCACCACAGCTTGATTAAACTTTTGCTTCATAGCGAACAAGGCTTTTAAAGCTTCCGTTTGGTTGGTACAAACGTCAAAACGGGAAATGAGGAGCTTTTTCAAAGTAGACCAAGACAAAGAGTCATCAAAAATAGTCCTAAACCAAGAAAGAGCTCTTCCCTCTAAGAGGTCAGAGAAAGCGGTAACGACCGAGGACAACTCCACCTTCCGGCTTCTAGATAGTTCTTCAACTCGTAAAATGAAATCTCTAACATCCGAAGACCCAGAAAATTTTTAACTCCAAGAATGGACAGAAGAAGAAGTTGAAGGAATAGCCGACTGATAATAATTATTAATTATAGTTTTAGTATTTTCTGACCAAACTGTATTATCATCCCCCACATTCATATTAGAACCACCCCCATCTTTCAAACTTTTATCAAAGGAGCGAGCCTGTTCGCGCATACTGGATAGAGTAGTTTCCGGAACGATCTTACGATCCGATAACAATTTAATCATTTCTTCCTTCGTCACCCCATTAATATCTGAAATTGCCATCTTTGTTTAACTGGGGAAAATGATAATTAGAAATTAAATTATTATTCTTCAATAAGAATAATAACTTAAATGTAATAATGAATAAATAATAATTTATTTATAACAGATCAATTACCAAACACCCTATACAAGTCAACTCGAAAATTAGAAATTATTTACACTAATACAAGTCACAACAGTGCAGCCAACGTATTCTCCCAAAATTGCAGTGCTCACTAGGCTACGATATACGAGTACGATTATATACGAGTACGCCAAGTACAATTACGAATCAAGGACATTTACTTTATTGTACTTTAATCAAAATAAACAATTATCCAAATTGATATAGAAAACAATTAACCAAATTGTTATGAAAATTGATAAAGATGATGATGATGCTCTTTATTAAGGAATAACACGTCGTTATTTTCGATTAAATATACGGCAAAAAAGAAATAACGAAGTCTTGTGGAGACATTGACAGTTGTCCATGTTTGTAAACAATGTAGTAATTACTAGTACCTAATGTCAGATGACATTAACAACAACAACTTAATATTATATTATTAGTATGACAAGTAGTAATACAAGGTTTGACATTTAACCTTTAAATTTTGACAACCAAAGTTGTTCATAGATCAACAAATATAGACATAGACAATCGATATTATAATTTAAAGAAAAATAATAATTTATTTACTCAAACTTTCGAAAACTTCTAACTTCAACAGTAATAAATTGTCTATGCTCAAAAAATGAAAAGATCTATGCAAAACAATAACAATTGAAAATGCAAGTCTCAAATCAGCGCCCATCAAAAATATTTTTTTTCCAAAAATGCAACTTCTTGCCGATTTTTTACTGATTTCGGTTCGATCCAAGATTCTGATCACAATTCTAAAATTTCAGCACGTTTGGATTCATAGAGCCTGAAAAACTGACTTTTGAAGTTCGAACCCAAGTCTCAAATCAGCGCCCAAAAAAATTTTTTTTTTCCAAAAATGCAACTTTTTGCCGATTTTGTGACTGATTTCGGTTTGGACCAAGATTTTGATCATGATTCCAAAATTTCATCCCGTTTGGTGTCATTGAGCCTGAAAAAAATGTCTTTTAAAGTTCGAACCCAAGACTCAAATCAACGCCCATAAAAAATATAATTTTTCCAAAAATGCAACTTCTTGCTGATTTTGTGACTGATTTTGGTTTGGACAAAGATTTTGATCATGATTCCAAAATTTCAGCCCGTTTCGTTTCATTGAGCCTGAAAAAATGGCTTTTAAAGTTCGAACCCAAGTCTCAAATCAGCGCCCATAAAAAATATTATTTTTCCAAAAATGCAACTTTTTGCCCATTTTGTGACTTATTTCGGTTTGGATAAGATTCTGATCACAATTCCAAAATTTCAGCCCGTTTGGATTCATAGAGCCTGAATAACTGACTTTTAAAGTTCGAACCCAAGTCTCAAATCAGCACCCAAAAAAAATATTATTTTTCCAAAAATGCAAAATTTTGCTGATTTTCTGACTAATTTCGGTTCGATCCAAGATTCTGATCACAATTCTAAAATTTCAGCACGTTTGGATTCATAGAGCCTGAAAAACTGACTTTTGAAGTTCGAACCCAAGTCTCAAATCAGCGCCCAAAAAAATTTTTTTTTTCCAAAAATGCAACTTTTTGCCGATTTTGTGACTGATTTCGGTTTGGACCAAGATTTTGATCATGATTCCAAAATTTCATCCCGTTTGGTCTCATTGAGCCTGAAAAAAATGTCTTTTAAAGTTCGAACCCAAGACTCAAATCAACGCCCATAAAAAATATAATTTTTCCAAAAATGCAACTTCTTGCTGATTTTGTGACTGATTTTGGTTTGGACAAAGATTTTGATCATGATTCCAAAATTTCAGCCCGTTTCGTTTCATTGAGCCTGAAAAAATGGCTTTTAAAGTTCGAACCCAAGTCTCAAATCAGCGCCCATAAAAAATATTATTTTTCCAAAAATGCAACTTTTTGCCCATTTTGTGACTTATTTCGGTTTGGATAAGATTCTGATCACAATTCCAAAATTTCAGCCCGTTTGGATTCATAGAGCCTGAATAACTGACTTTTAAAGTTCGAACCCAAGTCTCAAATCAGCACCCAAAAAAAATATTATTTTTCCAAAAATGCAAAATTTTGCTGATTTTCTGACTAATTTCGGTTCGATCCAAGATTCTGATCACAATTCTAAAATTTCAGCACGTTTGGATTCATAGAGCCTGAAAAACTGACTTTTGAAGTTCGAACCCAAGTCTCAAATCAGCGCACATAAAAATATTTTTTTTCCAAAAATGCAACTTCTTGCTGATTTTGTGACTGATTTAGGTTTGGACAAAGATTTTGATCATGATTCCAAAATTTCAGCCCGTTTCGTTTCATTGAGCCTGAAAAAATGGCTTTTGAAGTTCGAACCCAAGTCTCAAATCAGCGCCCATAAAAAATATTATTTTTCCAAAAATGCAACTTTTTGCCGATTTTGTGACTGATTTCGGTTTGGATAAGTTTCTGATAATGAATCCAAATTTTCTGCCCGTTTGGATTCATAGAGCCTGAATAACTGACTTTAAAAGTTCGAACCCAAGTCTCAAATCAGCGCCCATAAAAAATATTTTTTTTCCAAAAATGCAACTTTTTGCCGATTTTGTGACTGATTTCGGTTTGGATAAGTTTCTGATAATGAATCCAAATTTTCTGCCCGTTTGAATTCATAGAGCCTGAATAACTGACTTTAAAAGTTCGAACCCAAGTCTCAAATCAGCGACAAAAAAAAACATTTTTTTTTCCAAAAATGCAACTTTTTGCCGATTTTGTTACTGATACCGGTTCGGACCAAGATTTTGATCATGATTCCAAAATTTCAGCCCGTTTGGTTTCATTGAGCCTGAAAAACTGGCTTTTAAAGTTCGAACCCAAGTCCTAAATTAGCGCCAATAAAAAATATTATTTTTCCAAAAATGCAAAATTTTTCTGATTTTGTGACTGATTTCGGTTCGATCCAAGATTCTGATCACAATTTGAAAATTTTAGCCCTTTTTGATTCATAAAGCCTGAAAAACTGACCTTCAAAGTTCGAACCCAAGTCTCAAATCAGCGCCCATAAAAAATATTTTTTTTCCAAAAATGCAACTTTTTGCCGATTTTGTGACTGATTTCGGTTTGGATAAGTTTCTGATAATGAATCCAAATTTTCTGCCCGTTTGGATTCATAGAGCTTGAATAACTGACTTTAAAAGTTCGAACCCAAGTCTCAAATCAGCGCCCATAAAAAATATTTTTTTCCAAAAATGCAACTTCTTGCCGATTTTTTACTGATTTCGGTTCGATCCAAGATTCTGATCACAATTCTAAAATTTCAGCACGTTTGGATTCATAGAGCCTGAAAAACTGACTTTTGAAGTTCGAACCCAAGTCTCAAATCAGCGCCCAAAAAAATTTTTTTTTTCCAAAAATGCAACTTTTTGCCGATTTTGTGACTAATTTCGGTTTGGACCAAGATTTTGATCATGATTCCAAAATTTCATCCCGTTTGGTCTCATTGAGCCTGAAAAAAATGTCTTTTAAAGTTCGAACCCAAGACTCAAATCAACGCCCATAAAAAATATAATTTTTCCAAAAATGCAACTTCTTGCTGATTTTGTGACTGATTTTGGTTTGGACAAAGATTTTGATCATGATTCCAAAATTTCAGCCCGTTTCGTTTCATTGAGCCTGAAAAAATGGCTTTTAAAGTTCGAACCCAGGTCTCAAATCAGCGCCCATAAAAAATATTATTTTTCCAAAAATGCAACTTTTTGCCGATTTTGTGACTTATTTCGGTTTGGATAAGATTCTGATCACAATTCCAAAATTTCAGCCCGTTTGGATTCATAGAGCCTGAATAACTGACTTTTAAAGTTCGAACCCAAGTCTCAAATCAGCACCCAAAAAAAATATTATTTTTCCAAAAATGCAAAATTTTGCTGATTTTCTGACTAATTTCGGTTCGATCCAAGATTCTGATCACAATTTCAGCCTGTTTGGATTCATAGAGCCTGAAAAACTGAGTTTTGAAGTTCGAACCCAAGTCTCAAATCAGCGCACATAAAAATATTTTTTTTCCAAAAATGAAACTTTTTGGCGGTTTTGTTGCTGATTTCGGTTTGGACCAAGATTTTGATCATGATTCCAAAATTTTAGCCCGTTTGGTTTCATTGAGTCTGAAAAACTGGCTTTTAAAGTTTGAACCCAGGTCTCAAATCAGCGCCTCAAAAAAATATTATTTTTCCAAAAATGCAACTTTTTGCCGATTTTGTGACTGATTTCGGTTTGGATAAGTTTCTGATAATGAATCCAAATTTTCTGCCCGTTTGAATTCATAGAGCCTGAATAACTGACTTTAAAAGTTCGAACCCAAGTCTCAAATCAGCGACAAAAAAAAACATTTTTTTTTCCAAAAATGCAACTTTTTGCCGATTTTGTTACTGATACCGGTTCGGACCAAGATTTTGATCATGATTCCAAAATTTCAGCCCGTTTGATTTCATTGAGCCTGAAAAACTGGCTTTTAAAGTTCGAACCCAAGTCCTAAATTAGCGCCAATAAAAAATATTATTTTTCCAAAAATGCAAAATTTTTCTGATTTTGTGACTGATTTCGGTTCGATCCAAGATTCTGATCACAATTTGAAAATTTTAGCCCTTTTTGATTCATAAAGCCTGAAAAACTGACCTTCAAAGTTCGAACCCAAGTCTCAAATCAGCGCCCATAAAAAATATTTTTTTTCCAAAAATGCAACTTTTTGCCGATTTTGTGACTGATTTCGGTTTGGATAAGTTTCTGATAATGAATCCAAATTTTCTGCCCGTTTGGATTCATAGAGCTTGAATAACTGACTTTAAAAGTTCGAACCCAAGTCTCAAATCAGCGCCCATAAAAAATATTTTTTTCCAAAAATGCAACTTCTTGCCGATTTTTTACTGATTTCGGTTCGATCCAAGATTCTGATCACAATTCTAAAATTTCAGCACGTTTGGATTCATAGAGCCTGAAAAACTGACTTTTGAAGTTCGAACCCAAGTCTCAAATCAGCGCCCAAAAAAATTTTTTTTTTCCAAAAATGCAACTTTTTGCCGATTTTGTGACTAATTTCGGTTTGGACCAAGATTTTGATCATGATTCCAAAATTTCATCCCGTTTGGTCTCATTGAGCCTGAAAAAAATGTCTTTTAAAGTTCGAACCCAAGACTCAAATCAACGCCCATAAAAAATATAATTTTTCCAAAAATGCAACTTCTTGCTGATTTTGTGACTGATTTTGGTTTGGACAAAGATTTTGATCATGATTCCAAAATTTCAGCCCGTTTCGTTTCATTGAGCCTGAAAAAATGGCTTTTAAAGTTCGAACCCAAGTCTCAAATCAGCGCCCATAAAAAATATTATTTTTCCAAAAATGCAACTTTTTGCCCATTTTGTGACTTATTTCGGTTTGGATAAGATTCTGATCACAATTCCAAAATTTCAGCCCGTTTGGATTCATAGAGCCTGAATAACTGACTTTTAAAGTTCGAACCCAAGTCTCAAATCAGCACCCAAAAAAAATATTATTTTTCCAAAAATGCAAAATTTTGCTGATTTTCTGACTAATTTCGGTTCGATCCAAGATTCTGATCACAATTCTAAAATTTCAGCACGTTTGGATTCATAGAGCCTGAAAAACTGACTTTTGAAGTTCGAACCCAAGTCTCAAATCAGCGCCCAAAAAAATTTTTTTTTTCCAAAAATGCAACTTTTTGCCGATTTTGTGACTGATTTCGGTTTGGACCAAGATTTTGATCATGATTCCAAAATTTCATCCCGTTTGGTCTCATTGAGCCTGAAAAAAATGTCTTTTAAAGTTCGAACCCAAGACTCAAATCAACGCCCATAAAAAATATAATTTTTCCAAAAATGCAACTTCTTGCTGATTTTGTGACTGATTTTGGTTTGGACAAAGATTTTGATCATGATTCCAAAATTTCAGCCCGTTTCGTTTCATTGAGCCTGAAAAAATGGCTTTTAAAGTTCGAACCCAAGTCTCAAATCAGCGCCCATAAAAAATATTATTTTTCCAAAAATGCAACTTTTTGCCCATTTTGTGACTTATTTCGGTTTGGATAAGATTCTGATCACAATTCCAAAATTTCAGCCCGTTTGGATTCATAGAGCCTGAATAACTGACTTTTAAAGTTCGAACCCAAGTCTCAAATCAGCACCCAAAAAAAATATTATTTTTCCAAAAATGCAAAATTTTGCTGATTTTCTGACTAATTTCGGTTCGATCCAAGATTCTGATCACAATTCTAAAATTTCAGCACGTTTGGATTCATAGAGCCTGAAAAACTGACTTTTGAAGTTCGAACCCAAGTCTCAAATCAGCGCACATAAAAATATTTTTTTTCCAAAAATGCAACTTCTTGCTGATTTTGTGACTGATTTAGGTTTGGACAAAGATTTTGATCATGATTCCAAAATTTCAGCCCGTTTCGTTTCATTGAGCCTGAAAAAATGGCTTTTGAAGTTCGAACCCAAGTCTCAAATCAGCGCCCATAAAAAATATTATTTTTCCAAAAATGCAACTTTTTGCCGATTTTGTGACTGATTTCGGTTTGGATAAGTTTCTGATAATGAATCCAAATTTTCTGCCCGTTTGGATTCATAGAGCCTGAATAACTGACTTTAAAAGTTCGAACCCAAGTCTCAAATCAGCGCCCATAAAAAATATTTTTTTTCCAAAAATGCAACTTTTTGCCGATTTTGTGACTGATTTCGGTTTGGATAAGTTTCTGATAATGAATCCAAATTTTCTGCCCGTTTGAATTCATAGAGCCTGAATAACTGACTTTAAAAGTTCGAACCCAAGTCTCAAATCAGCGACAAAAAAAAACATTTTTTTTTCCAAAAATGCAACTTTTTGCCGATTTTGTTACTGATACCGGTTCGGACCAAGATTTTGATCATGATTCCAAAATTTCAGCCCGTTTGGTTTCATTGAGCCTGAAAAACTGGCTTTTAAAGTTCGAACCCAAGTCCTAAATTAGCGCCAATAAAAAATATTATTTTTCCAAAAATGCAAAATTTTTCTGATTTTGTGACTGATTTCGGTTCGATCCAAGATTCTGATCACAATTTGAAAATTTTAGCCCTTTTTGATTCATAAAGCCTGAAAAACTGACCTTCAAAGTTCGAACCCAAGTCTCAAATCAGCGCCCATAAAAAATATTTTTTTTCCAAAAATGCAACTTTTTGCCGATTTTGTGACTGATTTCGGTTTGGATAAGTTTCTGATAATGAATCCAAATTTTCTGCCCGTTTGGATTCATAGAGCTTGAATAACTGACTTTAAAAGTTCGAACCCAAGTCTCAAATCAGCGCCCATAAAAAATATTTTTTTCCAAAAATGCAACTTCTTGCCGATTTTTTACTGATTTCGGTTCGATCCAAGATTCTGATCACAATTCTAAAATTTCAGCACGTTTGGATTCATAGAGCCTGAAAAACTGACTTTTGAAGTTCGAACCCAAGTCTCAAATCAGCGCCCAAAAAAATTTTTTTTTTCCAAAAATGCAACTTTTTGCCGATTTTGTGACTAATTTCGGTTTGGACCAAGATTTTGATCATGATTCCAAAATTTCATCCCGTTTGGTCTCATTGAGCCTGAAAAAAATGTCTTTTAAAGTTCGAACCCAAGACTCAAATCAACGCCCATAAAAAATATAATTTTTCCAAAAATGCAACTTCTTGCTGATTTTGTGACTGATTTTGGTTTGGACAAAGATTTTGATCATGATTCCAAAATTTCAGCCCGTTTCGTTTCATTGAGCCTGAAAAAATGGCTTTTAAAGTTCGAACCCAGGTCTCAAATCAGCGCCCATAAAAAATATTATTTTTCCAAAAATGCAACTTTTTGCCGATTTTGTGACTTATTTCGGTTTGGATAAGATTCTGATCACAATTCCAAAATTTCAGCCCGTTTGGATTCATAGAGCCTGAATAACTGACTTTTAAAGTTCGAACCCAAGTCTCAAATCAGCACCCAAAAAAAATATTATTTTTCCAAAAATGCAAAATTTTGCTGATTTTCTGACTAATTTCGGTTCGATCCAAGATTCTGATCACAATTTCAGCCTGTTTGGATTCATAGAGCCTGAAAAACTGAGTTTTGAAGTTCGAACCCAAGTCTCAAATCAGCGCACATAAAAATATTTTTTTTCCAAAAATGAAACTTTTTGGCGGTTTTGTTGCTGATTTCGGTTTGGACCAAGATTTTGATCATGATTCCAAAATTTTAGCCCGTTTGGTTTCATTGAGTCTGAAAAACTGGCTTTTAAAGTTTGAACCCAGGTCTCAAATCAGCGCCTCAAAAAAATATTATTTTTCCAAAAATGCAACTTTTTGCCGATTTTGTGACCTTTTTCGGTTTGGATAAGTTTCTGATAATGAATCCAAATTTTCTGCCCGTTTGGATTCATAGAGCCTGAATAACTGACTTTAAAAGTTCGAACCCAAGTCTCAAATCAGCGCCCATAAAATTTTTTTTTTTTCCAAAAATGCAACTTTTTGCCGATTTTTTACTGATTTCGGTTCGATCCAAAATTCTGATCGCAATTCTAAAATTTCAGCACGTTTGGATTCATAGAGCCTGAAAAACTTACTTTTAAAGTTCGAACCCAAGTCTCAATTCAGCGCCCCAAAAAAATATTATTTTTCATAAAATGCAACTTTTTGCCGATTTTGTGACTGATTTTGGGTTGGATAAGTTTCTGATAATGAGTTCAAAATTTCTGCCCGTTTGGATTTATAGAGCCTGAATAACTGACTTTAAAATTTCGAACCCAAGTCTCACATCAGCGACAATAAAAAACATTTTTTTTTCCAAAAATGCAACTTTTTGCCGATTTTGTTACTGATACCGGTTCGGACCAAGATTTTGATCATGATTCCAAAATTTCAGCCCGTTTGGTTTCATTGAGCCTGAAAAAATGGCTTTTAAAGTTCGAACCCAAGTCTCAAATCAGCGCCCATAAAAAATATTATTTTTCCAAAAATGCAACTTTTTGCCGATTTTGTGACTGATTTCGGTTTGATCTAAGATTCTGATCACAATTCCAAAATTTCAGCCCGTTTGGATTCATAGAACCTGAATCACTTGTTTTTAAAGTTCGAACCAAAATCAAAATATATAGTTAATAATAAAGTTCAAAATCGCCAGCTAGAACCGGCCACAATAACACTTGCTCCGTGCAATTCTCAACTCTTAAAATCAAAATAGCGTTTTTCATTAAGATAATAAGTGCTCAATCGACGTAGAATGTCAAGGGCTTTCCGCCAATATATCAGTTTCATAATATTAAAACTTAAAATGAACGTAATTATATGGTTTAGTGTTTTTGAAAGTGACAGTTCGGCCCGGTCCAAAGGACCCGGTCCTTAAGTTAGTGTTTTAGTGCTTAAGTCAATTCTAATCTTGTAAATAAGAGACCACCCAGACGTTAAAAAACATTTCCCATCGAGTGATATCTGGCACGGTCAATTCAGTATAGTTTTATATTCCTTTTTTGTGTTAATTTTGACGTTTATGTTTGCGGTAGTTTTTGACAGTTGACGTTTTGTTTTCGCGGCTGTTCCGAGTGAAGTTTATAATATTATTAACTAGTGCTTAGTAGAGGATAATAGTTATATTTTACAAAGTGAACAATAACGCAGAGAAGACCACTCCAGAATTACCTTCCATCATCTATGGATCAACCGGACGATAACGTACGCCGAAGGAAGAAGAGAGGCGGCGCCCCCCCGCACTCTCCCACAACCGCCGCCGCCGAGATCCCGGGCACCAGCTGCAGCAGTCCCAGGCTAGAACTAGGTGATATTTCGGACGAGGATTCGGACAATTCTGAAGAATACTTTAGATCTGGGAAAGAAGCTCTAAGCGATGTCCAGATGGCGCTGGAGGAATTGCAGGACACTTTAGCTGAAAAGCAATGTAAGGTAAGCAAAGAGCAGCAACTAAAAATTGGCAGAAACGTAACTTACGTAATTGGTGCTGTATCACAACTTACATTGGACTGAGAGCTGATCTGACTACTGCCCAGGCTGGTTTGAAAGTGGCCCAGGCGGAAAAACGTTCGGTTGAGGACTGCAACCGTCACCTCGCGGAGAAAATTCAGCAGCTTGAGGCGGACCTAGGACCTGTGATGCGACGTGTCGCTGAAGCTACTGAGGCGACCATGTCATTTACGGACATCACCAAAATAAAAACTAAAGATGCGATTCCATTGCCGATCACTCGTACAGGACAAGCAGTAGGACCTTCAAAGCCTACTATATGCGTTTTTCCTAAGCTGGATAGCATTAAAGACAGCGAGGAAACAAAACAAAATCTAAGAAAAACTTTAAAGCCTTCAGCTTTAGGTGTCCGAGTAACCGGCATGAGAAACATACGAAATAAGGGAGTAGCGATTCATACTGCCAGTGTTGAAGACCAACAAAAATTATCAATTGCGCTCACTAATACGAATTCAAGTACTTTAAGCGCACGACTACCAGCAAAAAGACATCCCAAGGTAATATTTTTCAATGTACCTAGAGAGTTATCCGATGAGAGCTTCCTGAATAGCGCTTTAGCTGGAATTCCAAACATGGAGCAAATGGACACTGGAGAGATGATTTCGAATTGCCGACTCAGCCATTTGGCTGGCGCTCGATCTGGCTCAACCTGTCATCGAGTGTATGAGGTTCCGGCTAAGCTACGTCATCTGTTAGTAGAACAGGAACGGGTATTCGTGGATTGGACGGTGTGCCGTGTACGAGATTTTATAGGGCTTACTGTGTGCTCTAATTGCCAGATGACTGGACATTCATTCAAATTTTGTATAGAAAAACCAAGATGCGCTCACTGCGCCAAGGAAGGACACGGACGTGAATCGTGCCCAAGCGCTGAAGCCAAGCCGGTATGTGCAACATGCACGAGGTTCGGTAAGGCCGCGGACCACCCGACGGGAGACAAGGAATGCCCAGCTTATCAAGCAGCACTATCCAGGGACTTGGCAACCATCGACTATGGCTTTAAATAATTATATAGAAGATGACTGTGAAGTGGACTTTATAAGAATAGACAATTTGAATCAATGGGTAAAAATGAAACGTAAAAGTGAGATAGGAGATTTAATTTGCATCCAAGTTAATATTAGATCAATATGTAAATATTGGGATGTATTACATGTATATCTACTTAAATAGTTGCTGGGAGTTTGTAGACATTTTAATGCTATGCGAAACTTCCATACAAACTGACCTTATTGATTTATATGAGATACCGGGCTACACATGCTATAACTACTGCCACACTAACAAGTCAGGTGGGGGCATTCTACTATATATTCGGAATAATATTGTATTCAAACAAAAACAACTAGAATCGTTTTATTTTGAAAATGTATTCTGTGTAATTACTCTTCCAAATAAAGAACATATTAGTATTTTAGCAATATATCGACCGCCGAATCTTAGCAAACAATCATTTATTGGGGAAATAACATCTGTTTTGACAAGTTTCATAGATCCTCTCGATAATGTTTTGTTCTTTGGGGATGTTAATCTAAATTTGATGAATTACCAAAATCCTGCTGTAATCTCATATGAAAATATTCTAGCTAGCAATTACTTAATCAAATGTATAGATAGCGTGACTAGAGAAGCAATTGTAGACGGACGCGTTACACGCTCATGCAACGATCACATTTATGTTAGGTACAATAACGGGCATAAACAAGTGGACGCGTTATCAGCGTGCGTATGCGAGATTGCTATAGCAGATCATTACATCGTCGCAGTTAATATTAAATATGACGAGCAAAAGGAACCTTTAAACATTGCGAAAGAGATTATTGTTTTGTCCCAAAAACGTATAGACAGCCAAATACATAAAATAAATTGGAATTCCTTACTTAATGAACAAGACAGTATTACACTGTATCAAAAAATTAAAAACAATTTTATTAACCTATACGAAAGATGCACGGTATCATTCCTGAAAAAACCGAATAAAAGACCAAACAGGATCAAAAATTGGATAACTACTGATATTTTAGAAAAAATTAAAAAAAGAGATTTGCTATTTCGAAGGTGGAAGAATTCACCAACCAATAAAAATTACGAAAATGAATACAAGGCCTTTCGAAATAATGTTAACAAACTAATTACTAAACAAAAATTATATTTTTTTAAAGATAAATTTAAAACATGTTTCAATAATACTAAAAAAACGTGGGATGAGATAAATAAAATTTTAGGAAGAAAAACTAAAAGCAATTGTGATGAAGTCATCTCGCGATATGTGATAAAAGATCAGACAGTGGAAAGTGTAACAAACCAATATGTGAATTATTTTTCAGATACTATATGTCATATGTTGCACAAGTGTGATTTTAAAGCATCTAATATTGATACAGTAGAATTACCTCATAGTATGTACCTACCTAAAGCAACTATCACGGAGATAACAAATATTGTTAAAAAAATTAAAAACTCAAAATCTGCTGCAATGGATAGTATAAGAATGCACGACATAAAAAGACATATAAATATTTTAGCCCCAATTATTACGCACTTAGTAAATAGACTTATTACTCAAGCAGAAATACCTGATGATTTAAAGTGTGCTATAATTAGACCTATTTACAAAGGTGGAGTACACTCAGAGATAGGAAACTATCGACCTATCAGTATCTTGCCTGCACTTGAAAAAAACTTTGAAAAATATATTTCTTTAAAATTAAACAAATACTTACAGAAATTTTCCATTATAGACAAAAATCAATATGGCTTTCAAAAGAAAAAGAGTACTGAAATATTATTACAGGATTTCTCGAATTGTGTAAATAATGAATTAAATAAAAAATGTATGTTTTAGTATTATTTATCGATAATTCCAAGGCGTTTGACACAATTAATCCGCAAAAATTATTAAATATTCTAGAAGCAATAGGAATCAGAGGAAATCTACTAAATTTGTTTAAAAATTATCTATCTAATAGACATATCTGTGTAAAAATATTTGAAAAACTGAGTGGGAAAAAAAATATGTACGCCGGTGTCCCGCAGGGGTCAATTTTGGGACCCACCCTTTATATAATATTTGTATCAATAATTAATATACTATTCTCACATGTTAAACACTTTGTATATGCTGACGACACGGCACTGGTCATATCGGATGAACAATTATATACTCCCATTAAATATATGCAAGAAGACTTTATATCTCTGATTAAATGGTGTCATGACGTAGGATTAATTATAAATACAAAAAAAAACAAACTGATGCACATAAGATCTCCACATGCAAAAGTTTCCATCATGCCTGAAATAATTTCTCATAACTTTACCTGCATCCATCAAAATATTGTGCAGCCCTGCTCATGCGAAACGATTGAGCTAGTAAACGAATACGTTTATTTGGGCGTGACTGTTGATTGCTACTTTAAATGGGACTTACAAATACACAAAATTTGTAAACGGCTGCGGGCGATAGTGAGTAGAATATACAAATTGAAGTGTTTCGTTCCTGTGAATACCTTAAGAATTATTTACATGTCACTCGCGGAATCAACTTTAAGATATGGAATAACCACTTGGGGACATTCTTGCAAAACAAATTTAAATTACGCACAATCAATACAAAATTCTATCGTTAAATTACTAGTTAAAAAAAATATTTTTTCGCAGAGACGAAACATTTCACTTTTGTATCAAAATCTAACAGTTTTGCCGGTGCAGGCCTTATTGTGGTATAAAATATTGATTCAGACTCTGAGTATAAGAGGAAAGTTGAACATGGGCACAATACTAGGTTCACAAAGAATGAAGGCATGCTTGTACCTAAACATAATAATAAATACGGATAGCGAACCCTTGAGTATAATGTGCCTAAAATATATAATATGCTACCTGGTAATATTAAGAAATGCGAATTTCCAAATAGAGTCAGATATTTGCTGAAAACATGGCTACTAGGTAGAAATAATTTGTATTAGGCGATTTAACGTGTAAGTTTATTGTTATTGTATAAATTAAGGTCTAAGTTGTAATCTGTAAAAAGTTGTAATAAAAATCCTGTTTGACAAACTACTTAACTGTAGTTTAACGGGATATATATGAAATAAATAAAATAAAAAAAAATACTTGTGAAGCATTTTGCGGAGAGAATGCTTAAAATCTTTATTTATTTAAAGATAGAGACATACAAAAGAAAATACAAATAACGAATCTTTGCCTGTCCAACTAGGAAAGTTTCCCGTTCAAGGACAGACAAATTGACAGGTGTAGTTCATATTATTCTTTTAGAAATGTACATAATTGTATAACAAAAAAAATCATTTTTCTCTGTAACCAAGTTGTGTAATGAAGAAAAAAAAAAAACAACCAAGTCTCAAATCAGCGAACATAAAAAATATGATATTTATTAAAAAGCAAAATTTGGCCTTTTTGTGACTGATTTCGGTTTGGACCAAGATTCTGATCATGATTCCGAAATTTCAGCCCGTTTGGTTTCATTGAGCCTGAAAAAATGGCATTTAAAGTTCGAACCCAAGTCATAAATTAGCGCCCTTAAAAAATATGATTTATCCATAAATGCTTCTTTTTGCCGGTTTTGTGACTGATTTTGGTTCGGACCAAGATTCTAATCATGGTTCCGAAATTTAAGCCCGTTTGGTTTCATAGATCCTGAAAATCTGGCTTTTCAAAATCGAACCCAAGTCTTAAATTAGCCCCTATAAGAAATATGATTCTTTCAGAAATGCAAATTTTTGCCGATTTTGTGACTGATTTCGGTTCGATCCAAGATTCTGATCATGATTTTAAAATTTCAGACCGGTATGTTTCATAGAGCCTGAAAACTGGCTTTTTAAGTTCGAACCCAAGTCTCAAATTAGCGCCAATAAAAAATATGATTTTTCCAAAAATGCAAAATTTTGCCGATTTTGTGACTGATTTCGGTACGATCCAAGATTCTGATCACGATTTCAAAATTTCAGCCCGTTTGGATTCATAGAGCCTTAATAACTGACTTTTAAAGTTCGAACCTAAGTCTCAAATCAGCGCACATAAAAAATATGATTTTTCCAAAAAAGCAAAATTTGGCCTTTTTTGTGAGTGATTTCGGTTTGGACCAAGATTCTGACCATGATTCCGAAATTTCAGCCCGTTTCGTGTCATTGAGCCTGAAAAAATGGCTTTTAAAGTTCGAACCCAAGTCTCAAATCAGCGCCCATAAAAAATATTATTTTTCCAAAAATGCAACCTTTTGCCGATTTTTTGAATGATTTGGGTTTGGACCAAGATTTTGATCATGATTCCAAAATTTCAGCCCGTTTGGTTTCATTGAGCCTGAAAAAATGGCTTTTAAAGTTCGACCCAATTTTTAAATTAGCGCCCTTAAAAAATATGATTTTTCCATAAATGCATCTTTTTGCCGGTTTTGTGACTGATTTTGGTTCGGACCAAGATTCTTATCATGGTTCCGAAATTTCAGCGCGTTTGGTTTCATAGAGCCTGAAAATCTGGCTTTTAAAAATCGAACCCAAGTTTTAAATTAGCCCCTATAAGAAATATGATTCTTTCAGAAAAGCAATTTTTTGTCGATTTTGTGACTGATTTCGGTTCGATCCAAGATTTTGATCACGTTTTTAAAATTTCAGACCGGTATGTTTCATAGAGCCTGAAAAACTGGCTTTTAAAGTTCAAACCCAAGTCTTAATTTAGCGCCCATAAAAAATATTATTTTTCCAACAAAGCAACTATTTGCCAATTTTGTGACTGATTTCGGTTTGGACAAGATTCTGATCATGAATCCAAAATTTCATGCCGTTTGGATTCATAGAGCCTGAATAACTGACTTTTAAAGTTCGAACCCAAGTCTCAAATCAGCGCCCATAAAAATTATTATTTTTCCAAAAATGCAACTATTTGCCGATTTTTTACCGATTTCGGTTTGGACAAAGATTTTGATCATGATTCCAAAATTTCAGCCCGTTTCGTTTCATAGAGCCTGAAAAAATGGCATTTTAAGTTTGAACCAAAGTCCTAAATTGGTAAACTGATTTCGTTTTGGACCAAGATTTTGATCATGATTCCAAAATTTCAGCCCGATCGACACCATAGAACCAGTAAAAATGGTTTTTAATGTTCGAACCCAAGTCTTGCAATAGTGCCCATAAAAATGATGATTTTTCTAGAAAGGCAATAAATCGAAAATATTCTTTCTGATTTCGCTTGAGACCATGATTTTAACCAAGATGGCTTTTAAAGTTCCAAAAATTTCCAAATGATTCCAAAAATTCAGCCGGTTCCGTGACAGAACCAGTAAAAATGGCTTTTAAAGTTCGAACTCAAGTTGTTAGTGCTAAATTTCTCACTAGATGGCGTCGAGACATATTATATCTTCATTTATTGGTGAAATATTTTTGACCTGTCAAATATTATTATTTTTTTAATGATAAACTAACGTTTATAAGACTCTGTCTCGACGCCATCTAGTGAGAAATTTAGCACTAACAAAGCCATTCCTACAAAAATAAAGTTGGTTACACGTGAAAAAATATAATAAGCAGTAATTGTTGATTGAGATACTAGTACATATTGAATCATTTGGCTGGTTGGAAATAAGCCGACATAGCTCAGTGGATACAGAGCACCTGACCGTACATCAGAAGGCACGGGTTCAATTCCCGTTGGCGGCATTTATTTTTTCTCGGGAGATATTTTCAATTTGTATTAGTATTTCGAATGACTAGTAATATTGCTTATAATTATTTGTTCTTCAAATAGTGCCCATAAGAATTATGATTCTTCAAGAAATGCAATATTTTGCAAATATTATTACTGATTTCTCTTGAGACCATGATTATAAAGATAATTCCAAAATTTCATCCCGTTCGGTGACATATAACCAGAAAAAATGGCCTTTAAAGATTGAACCCAAGTATTCAAATAGTATACCTACGTAAGAATTATGATTCTTCAAGAAATGCAAATTTTTGCAAATATTGTTACTGATTTTGCTTGGGACCATGATTTTAAAAATGATTCCCTTATTTCAGCCCGTTCGTCACCATAGAACCAGAAAAAATGGCCTTTAAAGATCGAACCCAAGCCTTGCAATAGTCCCCGTAAGAATGATGATTTTTCTAGAAATGCAACTTTTTGCAAATTTTGTAACCGATTTCGCTTGAGACCATTATTTTAACCATGATTCCAAAAATTCAGCCTTTCCGTGACATAGAGCCAGTAAAAATGGATTTTAAAGTTCGAACCCAAGTCATCAAATAGTATCCGTAAGAATTATGATTCTTCAAGAAATGCAAATTTTTGCAAATATTGTTACTGATTTGGCTTGGGACCATGAATTTAAAGATGATTCCTAAATATCAACCCGTTCGACACCATAGAACCAGTAAAAATGGGTTTTAAAGTTCGTGGCAGATGCTAAAGAGGCCAGTCTCTTTTTTGCTGAGGTTGCGAGTAATAAAGTGAACTTACCTCCACCATTATCGCGTTCGGACGTCCCCATAGGAAAACCGTGGCCATCCGTTTGTTTCTTTCCCAAATTACCATCGGCAGAAGACATCGAGGAAACGAAAAAAAATAATCAGGGAAACACTGTAGCCATTTTAGCTAGGAGTGAGAATTACCGGAGTGAAAACATTAGAAACAAAGGCGTTATCATCCATACGGCTAGTGCTGTGGAACAAGATGGCTACTAAGGTCAGAAATCGTAACCGGATCTGTGACCCTGAGCGCCCGACTCCCAACAAAAAGGCTACCAAGTGTGCACTTTATGGACTACAAAACATTGAGGAGACATACGAAACCATCAAACAATATAAACTCAGTCATCTAGCTTGCCCCCGAACTGGACCTGCATGCCATAGAATCTATGTTGTCCCCACACACCTTAGACATGCACTGGTAAAGCAAGGACGCGTATTTGTTGATTGGACAGTTTGCGGTGTTCGTGATTTAATTGGGTTAACTGTGTGCACAAAGTGTCAGATGATAGGACATTCCTATAAATTCTGCAAGGAAACTACGAGATGTGGGCACTTTGCTAGGGAAGGACATACCAGTGAGGCATGCCCTTCGGCTGCAGCGGAGCCAGTCTGCGCGTCATGTACGAGATTTCACAAGCCCGCAAACTACCGGTCCGGAGACAAAGAATGTCCGGCTTACAAGGCAGCCCTTCAAAAGGACTTATAGGCAAAAATTGACAATGGCATCTAATATTGATTTTGAGACCTCGGATATAGAATATGAACCGATTCAAAAGTTTAAAAACTGAACCCAATTCAAACATGAAACAGGTGATAAAACAATAACTGCAGTTAATTTGAATATTAGATCTATTTCCAAGTACTGGGATAAATTCTTACTAAGTATTTATAGACAACTAAATAACATTGATAATATCATACTTTGTGAAACCTCGATATAAGAAAACAGTGTTAATATTTACAAAATATCCGGATTTAATTATTGCCGCACAAAAAGATTATATTAAAGAAACCCTGATATTAAAAAAAAAAACGATATAATGGCTACTACATTTGAGTGCGTCCACGGAACCTTTTCAGTAAACAACCACAAACGCATTCCTTTATTGGCATTATATCGCCCACCAAATACGAATAAAAAATCCTTCCTACAACAGCTAGAAAACATAATAGAAAACAGTGATATTAAGGAAACCATATTTATACTTGGAGACATTAATTTAAACTTATTAAGTGAAAACGACTCAATAATTCTGCAATACGAAAATCTTATGGCAAACCACGCTCTAGTGAAATGTAAAAATGACATTACGAGGGAAGCAGTGCTAAATACCTATATAATTGTGACGTGTCTGGATCATATATATTAGAGAAAAGAGAAGTCTGAAGTTAGCTCATGCGTATGTGAAACAAGGATAGCAGATCACTATATTACAGCCGTGTCTATAATTTTTTATCAAGGACAAACGTGAAATATCGCACCATGAATACAACCCGTACTATCTGAAAAAAAAGTCATATATCAAGATATTATATCAAACTTTAAAACAATCCACGAAAAAAGGGAATATCACAAAATTAGTTAAAAACATGTATCGCCCCAAAAAAGTTGGATGAATAGTTTTCTCAAGAACATGCCAACAAACAAGAAATATGAAAAAGACTACAAGAAATAAAGGAATAATTTAAATAAACAAATTTTACATACAAAAAACATACTACAATAACAAATTCAATCATTGTTTCTAGGATATTAAAAAAACGTGGAGCGAAATAAACAAAATATTGGGGAAAAAAACAAATCCAGCTGTGACGCAGTTATATCTAAATATTTCTTGAAGACCAAACCGACGGATTTAGCTGCAGAAAATTTTGCTAATTTCTTTGATGAAGGGGTAAACAAGTTATTACCCAATGTGATATCCGTGCGTCTTCATACCTGCTAGACGATTTACCGCATACCATGTACCTACCCAGAGCTGGCGTACAACAAATTGAATCTATTATCGGAAGATTGAAAAACTCAAAATCACCAGGATTGGACCAAATACGTATGTATGATATGTAAAAATGCTAAAATACTGAGCCCAGTAATTACTCATTTCATAAACACAATAACTGATTCTGGCCAAATACCTGAAGGATTAAAAACTAATATTGTTAGACCTATTGAATTGTAAATAATTACAGCCCCATTTCCTTATTACTTGCCTTTAAAAAAATCTTGAAAAATGTAAAGTGAAACACTTAGATGCATATTTAAATAAATTTGGTATCATTGACGAATGTCAGTACGGATTTCAGAAAAAAAGTTCAACTCTCAAAAACATGTACTTGTACTCTTCATTGATTTCTCTAAAGCCTTTGACACACTATGTCATAAACAAATAATTAACATCCTACAAATCATTGGAATCCGAGTTAAACTGCTTACTTTCTTTAATAACAACTTATCAAATATAAAAATGAATTTAAAAATATCATATCTCTCAACAATTCTCGCATTTTCTCAGTTCTATACAAGTTCATAGACTTGAATGACTTCAATATTTGAGATTTCCCATTCCCGTATAGATTTCCCATAAAATTATAACCATCTCCCTTACCTTTAACGGCACATAGCACTCTCTTTAGGGTGAATTGCCTAATACAAAAAAAAAAAAAAAAAAAATATCATATGTGATGAGTAAATCTAAATTTAGATTCAATATTATCTGGGGTCCCTCGGGGGCAATTTTGGGTGCGAAATTATATATAATTTATGTTTTAGTCATGTCAAAACTATTATAAAGCGCGTAGATTCATTTTCGCAGACGACACGTCACTTGTAGTATCTAATGAAAATCCTCGAATAGCGATTCAAGAATTGCAAACCGACTTCAATGAACTGCTAAAATGGGCACATGATGTAGGATTAGTTATAAATGTAAAAAAAAAAAACAAAATCAATGTACATCAGATCACCAAGTTTGAAAATATGGAATATTCCGAAACTAATCGCACATAACTTTAAATGCATCCATAAAAATATAACAATAAATTGCCAATGTGAAAAAATTGACTTTGTCAATGAATATACCTATCTGGGTTTCATAATCAAGTTACTAAAATATGTAACCAGCTAAGAGCCCTACCAAACAATTTCTATGAATTAAAATTTGTCTTGCCTCATAGTACACTCAAGTTAGTATATTTTTCATTGGTAGAATCGATTCTTAGATATGGAATTCGAAGCTGGGGAAATACAAGCATGACTTATATTAAGTACTCGTATTTACAAAATTTGCAAACCTCTATTATAAAACAAATTGTATCACCAAATATATATATAGACAAAGACACAATGAGCAATTATTATATTCTGCTGAGGGCCTACTCCCAATAAAAGGTATATTCTGGTTCCTTACCATTAAGGATAACTGGGAAGATAGTACTTATAAAGAGCCACTGGTGCACACAGTGCGTCACAGCACACGTCTTACAGAAAATAACTAAAATATCAAATAAGTATAGAAGCCGAACGCTGGAGTACTGTGTACCAGTGATTTTTAGTAAGTTCAAAAATAAATGTGCCTCTGAGGAAAATGAGAGTTTAAGCATGAAAATGTAAAGATGTGGCTTATGAATGAAAAATCTATATATCTTTAAAAAATAAAATAAACAAGAATAAAAAAGAAAAGAGTGGTGATGTGTGGTGAGGTTGTTAACTTTAAGAATAACTCGACCCTTTCTTGAATACAAAACATGTTTTTTTTCATTCTTCGGGAAGGCTATTAAAATATTTTTAACCTTTGAAAGTATGTATATCTCTATATTTAAATATAAATGGATTTATAATGAGGTAGAACCTGTAGACAAGCAGCCATGTGGCAGCTTAGCAGGACTACCTATCTATTGTCTATGCCAAATGTGTTTTGTCAGAAATAAATTTAAAATAAAATAAAATATTTTTATAGTCTGAGAATGCCAAATTGATTTAATCTCATTTCCTGAATCTGTGTATTTTCTTATTTTTTTCAGAAACAGATTTATTAATATTACAGGAATTTGGAATAGCGACATCAATGATATAAGTTTTTTTTTTTTAATTTTGTCATTTAAAACTATAACGGGTCTATTATGACTAATCGTTCGGTCTGTTAGTATAGTTTTGTCATAATATATTTTATAAAATTCATTTTCTAAAGATGAATTTGGTTCGTATTCATAATATGGGCCAATCCAGCCAGGTACATCGAAGCCAGCCGCAAAGGCGGCAACATAATAATATTAATAAAATTAAAAATAATATTAATCAAGCTCCAGTAAAACCCGCCCCCTGGATTCCGTACACGATTGACATCGTCATACTTAAAAATACTATCCACCTACACTCCCTCCGAGTACTAAACGAACTTTCATCTGACCACGATCCAGTTCTCCTCTCTCTAACAGGGGGTTCTAACCCTCTGGTCCCCGTTAATCCTATACGCTCTAAAATCAAAAGGACCATACTCAACGAGCTAATGAATAAAAACAAAAATACCCACATCAATTACCGACGAAGCCACTCTTAACGCTGCTACCTCCGACTTAATTCAAACAACAAAATCATGCATCAACGAGGCGTCCGTTGAAATCCCTAGCGACACCACACGTTATGGAATACCCGAAGAGATCAAAGATCTTATTCGGGAAAAAATCTTGTTAGGAAAGAGTGGCAGAGATCTTGCAATCCTATAGTAAAACAACAAAATTCTGCAATGAGCGTTGGCTCGACTTTATTTCTACTCTCGAAGATGATAGAGCAGCATAATGGAACCTCTCCAAAGCACTTAGACGCCCATAAAACTAAAACCTCTCCGATTAAAGGCCTCAACGGAGTAGCATACTCCGCTGCTGGCAAGGCTGAAGCCTTCGCAGATAGCCTCCAAAGTCAATTCTCTCCCAATACAGACTACGACGACCCAGCCTTCGTAGCAAAGGTGGATTCAAAAGTAAAATCAATCTTAAGTCTAGATCCTGAAGATCCTCCAATCAGGTTCGCAACTCCTAAGGAAATAAATAACATAATTAAAAATTAAAGAAAAAAAGCAGCCGGTCCTGATGGCATCTCAAATAAAATCTTAAAATATCTGCCAAACAAAGGCATCTTCGCTGTTACAGCCATCTGCAACGCGTCGCTGAGATTACGTTGCTTTCTAAAGGATTTTAAAGAAGCTTGTTATACATAACTCTATGTATATTGCAGAAAGGCTAACATGTTGGCGCCAGTGTTATACCGTAACATAGTGTATTCGGTAACATAGCACCACTTTGGTCGCCAGTGTTAACTATAGAAAGTTATAAGATTACTGTGTAAAAGTGTATTATATGCTCGCCGCACAAGAGTGCCGGCAGAGGATAGAACTCCATCTCTGGGGGTAGGTTCCGTAGTACAATGTCCAATGAAACAGGTAATTTTGGGATGACAGGTTTATTATCACATACAAGGGGAAATGTTAGACAGTTACAATAGCCAGTTTAAGACCTGTAGTTACTAGGGCATTCTATTGAATCTAAAGGATCTGATAGAATTAAATACATTAGTAGCTCACGTGTTAACAACGAAGAAGGTCATAGGCGGGGACGCCTAGGACGGGTGGTCCTGCGTAGGCGGGAGCGAGAGCTCACCGCGCAGCGAGGGCGGGGTGATAGGCGGGCATGACGCCTACGAGGAACGGCATGGGGCTGCAGGGCGAGCGGCTGGCGAGGGCCTGGAGTATTGGCTGAGCTGGCGTCAGGCAGAGAGCGGACCGCGTAGGCGGATAGGCAGCACTGGGGCGGGGGCAACAAATTCACCGCCTCAGTCTGGTGTGGACAGGTGGAAGGCTCTGGGCGGGAATGGCGCTGATGGAGGTAAACTCTGTAACAACACTTCACCGCCTCAGTCTGATGTGAACGGTGGTGGTAGGCGGAGACATGACAAAACTGTACAATGTAAAGTCTTTGTGGCGGCTGGTGGTGGCCCAGAAGTGGTAGACTCGGAGACCCGACACAATTATATAATGTAATGGGACCGTGATTCGGCGGCAAGCCGATGATTGGAGACAAGATCCATTGTGTTACTTTCAACGCTGTCTGCAGGCAACTCCTGAGGGCCTCGTCTCGCTGGCTCATGTCCCGCTTGCGTGTCGAGGCGAGTGGTGGGGATATTCCATATATGGTTATGCTTTCATTTGGGCGATTTCATTGGTCAAGCGTGCCACAATAGTCCACGTGTTATCGAAATGAACGTTCCTATTGGCTGTAGGTACGTGTAGACGCTTGTTGACAACATGCAACGGCCGCATGGTCGGCTTCCGGTCGTTTGGGTAGGTACGTCTACATATAAGTACGTAAGTCTGTATGGGTAACCATAACAGTGTTGACATGTTTTGAGCGCGTGATCGACATCCGGCCACGTGCATAGTTGTGTCCATAATTAGATGCGTGGGTAGGTCTCCAAGTACGTATGGGCAACCATAACAATCTGACGTAATTTTAATTCCCAAACCAGGCAAGGAGCCATTATTAACGGAGAATCCTTCCGTGTCTAGGTAAAATCCTGGAAAAAGTAATACTATCAAGACTAAACTCCATCACTTAGGACAGTAAATTCTTGCCAGACTTCCAACATGGTCTCAGAGCATGTCATTCCACCTCTCACCAACTCCTACGTGTTGTGGAACACATCACGGAGGGCTTCAATAGTAAGAAAAAAACTGTAATTCTTTCACTCGACGTAAGCAAAGCTTTCGATAAAGTCTGGTATCCACTAAGACTTACGCAACTAATAGCTAGCTACCTGAGAGATAGATCCTTTAAAGTAAAAAAAAGATAACGTTTTCTCCACAACCCGCCCCCTATCAGCTGGGGTCCCACACGGCAGTCAACTCTCTCCATCCTTATACAACATCTACTCTAGCGACATTCCTAAACCCATTGACCATAACGTTAAAATCACTCAATTTGCGGATGACACTAACATTGTGTCTAGCTCAACAGTCGAGAGCATCGCCTCAAAGCATGTTCAGAAACACACGACTCTAACTGAAGAGTGGTGCAAAAAGTGGAGAATCTCAATAAACCCAACTACTCGTAAAAGCGCCGCTACCGTTTTCTCAAAGACACGGCCAAGACGGCCCCCATTCATTAAACTGTTTGGGGAAAATGTTCTATGGGAAAAGTCAATTAATTACCTAGGGGTAACGCTTGACTCCAAGCTCACCTGGAATAAACATATAACTGGAAAATTAACAGCAGCAAATAAATGTCTAGCATCACTCTTTCCGATGATGGTCAAGAAAAGTCGTTTGTCAACGGATAATAAATTACTCCTTTACAAAACAACAATAAGACCAGGTTTTACGTACGGAAGTCCCATTTGGAGGCATGCCGCCCCAAATCACATACATAAGATTCAACTCTTTCAAAACAAAATCATTAGACTTGCTTTAAACGCACCCAAATAGATTAGAATTTCATCTATCCATAATGACACCAACATTCCGTTGATAAAGGACTTCATTGTTTCCCAAGCCACTAAATTCTATGCCGGCCTTCCCAGCCACACTAATCCCACAATAAATACCCTCGCAAAATATATTGAAAATGAAAAATTTTAATACAAAAAAACCTAAGATAATCCTCCGGGAGAAATAAAAACGTCCACATAGCCGCAGTATAGTTTAAGTTCTTGTTAAAAACCAACCCATAATAATAAAAATAAAAGTAAAGTATCTATAGATAATCCTATATAATTATGCTAGAGTCAGTAAACTTACGTTTAGAAACTCTGAAAAATACATAAATCAAAAGTCAAAGTTGAAGTGTTTTCCGTGTATAATTTTATTTGATTGCATTGACCGGTCGGTGGCCGAGTTGACATCGCGCTTGTGTCCCACTCAGGCGTAGTGTGTTCAATTCCTCTGCTGGCTAAGTCCTCCATCACAACACAAGCAACATTTTCAGCTTACTGTGGTGGTAGTAGGAGATTTTCAAATATTGTCAGGTTATTCGTAACCCGGGAATGTTTACATATATTTTTTTTTAAATAAAAATAAAATAAATTTTAAAATTTTCCTGATCCTAGTTTGAAATTTAATCCTAATATCATTTTTAATACTAGTATGGTCTAATGTCTAATCTATGTGATTGTGGGTATCCTAAATATTTATAAACGTCATCCCTTTTCATACTAGTGATTTGGAAATTTCTAAATATACTCTCGTCCCCATCTACAATTTTACCTTTCTCTATATGGATAGTTCTACATTTATCTAAACCAAAAGACATTTTGATGTCATCTGAAAAGTTTTTAACTACCTCGATCATTTTCTCTAAATTTTGTTCAGAATTCGAAAATAATTTTATATCATCCATAATTAATAAATGCGAAATTGTACTACTCTCCCTTGTATTACCCTTAATTTTTATTCCAAACTTGCTTTTAAAACTTTAGATAGAGGATTCAATGCTAAGCAAAACCAAAGAGGACTCAATAAATTAACCACAGAACCTAACGCAAAAAGAGCAAACTTACCTAACCTATCAACAATGAACAAAAATTTTAACATACTGCATCAAAATATTAGAAGCATAAACAAAACTTTGACGAGCTACAAATATTAATTAAAAGTTTAAATTTAACCTGGTACATAATTATCCTTACTGAATGTTGGTTAACTGATAAACACTACCCTCTACAAATTGATAAATATGTCTCTTACTCCACACTAATGAATAATACAAAGAGTGATGGTGTTATTGCATACATTAAAGAAGATATTGAAGTTGAAGTCAGAGAGATCAATATTAATAACGCAAACTGTCTAAGGATATCAATTGGTAAGGATATAACAGTTCTCGCAATATATAGATCACCTTCTACAAAAAATCTGGAGCCTTTCTTAAACTCCTTATATTTTGAGATTAACTTACTCAAAAATACTAAGAATGTTTTTACTATCGGAGATATAAATATTGATATCCTGGAAATGGACATCCAAAAAAATATGATTACATGCATACACTAGCTCACCGTGGTTTTAAAAGCCTGGTTGATGAACCTACACGAGTATGCAATGAAAGCAAATCATGCATAGATCATATTTTTAGTAAAACTGATAAATTAACTCAAACCATTATTTACCCTTCTACACTGACTGATCACTACACAATACTTGTATCTATTAATAATAAAAATACATCTATAAATCAAAAAAAAAATCTGACATAGCGAAGTCTGAAACAAATTGCTGACTGGTCAAACCTTCCTGGAAATGATGATTCTGATGCTGCTTGGAACTATTTTATTGACTTTACTCATAACATTATTCTATCAAACACCATACCGACAGAAAAAAAGATATCTCTTAAAAATATTCACATTTAACCCTGGATTAGTTAGAAAATTATCAACTCAATCAGGAAAAGAGACGAACTCCACAGAAAAGTAAGAAACTACCCCTATGATATCCATTTACATCGCTTCTACAAAAGATATCGTAACATATGTAAAAATGTAATCTGTTATGCTAAAGAAGCGTTCTATAAAAAGAAAATCGAGGAATGTAATAATGATTCCCGGAAATTCTGGCAGATCATAAACGAAATTACAAACACAACAAAACACAATGTTAAAAACATTAAAGAATTAAACATTGACAGGATACCAACATCTTTTGCAGAACATCCAGAAAAAAATCTCGACTTTGCAAACAACTATTTTTACAATATAGGCTCGAACTTAGCAAATAAAATCAAACAATCTTCATTTACTGCCGAAAAAACAGTGTGGAATGAAAATGTCAATCAAGAAAACTCCCTTAACATAGTCAAGATAACAAGTGAAGATATAAGAAATACCATAGCCTCCCTAAACACAAATACCTCATCGGGAAACGAACTGATATCAAACAGAGCAATTAAATATCTACTAAATGAGCTACCCACTGTCAATAAGAAAAGGTATTTTTCCCACACGTCTTAAAATTGCTACGATTATTCCAATATACAAAAGCGGTCCCAAAAATGATATATCTAACTATCGACCAATTAGTCTATTACCTACACTATCGAAAATATTGGAAAAAGTAATAAAAAAACAAATGGTTACATTTTTGGATGCAAATAAAATATTATCAACGACGCAATACGGTTTTAGGGAAAACCTGGGTACTGGTGATGCTATAGCTAAAGTAACAAATACAATTATAAAAAACTGGATAAAGGTAAAAAATGCTTGGCAGTTTTTATTGACCTTCAAAAAGCTTTTGATACAATTGACCATGAAATACTATTTTTAAAATTAAAAATAAAATGGAATAACACAAACAACTCTAAATCTACTTAAAAGTAACTTAACTGGAAGAGAGCAGTATGTACAAATTGGTAAAAAAGTAGCAAAACTCTATCAATCAAGTACGGTGTCCCTCAAGGAAGCGTATTGGGTCCAATACTATTTCTCATTTATATTAATGACCTTATGAGTCTTCCCGTTGAAGGAGACATAATGAGCTTTGCAGATGACACTGTCATTATATTCTATGAACGAAATTGGACAAGCACACATAAAAAAGCGGAGCAAGGTCTGACTGTACTCCAAAACTGGTTAAAAGCAAACTCCCTTACATTAAATGTGAGTAAAACTAAATAACTAACATTCTCTAAAAACAAAAGAGGTCAACCAACGGATGAGCATACACTCAAATTACATGAATGTCTAAACAAATATCCGCAATGTTCTTGCCCGCATATAGTCCAAACTAAAACAATTAAATATCTTGGGATCGTAATTGACGACAAACTTCATTGGGATGCACACATCGAAGGAACCTCAAAAAAGCTAACAAAACTCATCTATTTCTTCAAAAAATTACGAAATATCTTGTCAACTACAGATCTAAGGAGAGTATATTATGCTCTATGCCACTCTCTATTAGAATATGGAATAATAGGATGGGGCTCAGCATCATCAAACAATCTTAAACAACTAAAAAAAAACTCAAAATTGGATCATAAAGACCATATTCAAGCTCACCGTAAGGACGCCAACTACTGATATTTTTAATCTGTTTGATTTTCCAAGTTTACAAAAAATCTATGCTAAAAATATAAACCAGAGACCCCTCTCACGATCATAAAACCAGAGTCAAGCAAACAGACATACTAAATATTTCTAAATGTAATTCTACCTTTGGACAAAGAAGCTCTGAATTTTTAGCAATAAAATTATATAATAAACTCCTTCTCAACATCAAACAAAGGAAAACGAAAAATAACTACATTAAAGACATCAAATCTTGGCTTAAGGAAATATCGGAAGAAGAACTAGCTAATATATTAAAAACATCATCTTAGTCGCTGAAAACGTATACTAACATATATAGCCCCCCTCAGCACAGGATCTCCTAGTGAGGAGGACTTCAATGATCTGTTTTAATCTTTTTTTTTTCATGTGCCATACAAAAATGTACCTAATTTTTAAAAAAAGTAACTAAATAAAAAATAAAAAAAGTCTCCTTGAAAAATCCCTCTTTTAATTGAAATGCCCGGTATTACTATTTTCTTACTTTTAAATTGATAAATATTAATAATTTATTAATTAATAATTAATATTCTATAAACTGTTCATTGGTTGACAAGATATTTCGTAATTTTTTGAAGATGATTTTTATTAGCAAAGGAAATAAAAGTATCTGTCTACAAAAGCAGCTGTTTTCAACAACGGCAATACCAAATACCGTCGATCTATTTTGACAGCTGTCAGACAGATAAATAATATCGCTAGCAAAATGTCTCAAATTCTTGTAAGAAACGTATTTAGATCTCTGATAAATCCCCACACGAGACTCAGGTTAATTTCGGCCTCCACAAGCAACGAAGAAAAACCAAAAGAAGACGCTATTACTCAAGATTTGAAGTTGAGTGATGGTTGCGTCGAAAGACTAAAACTTCTGTGTAATGATTCAAATTCGTATTTGCGGCTGTCTGTAGAGGGCGGGGGATGTTCAGGCTTTCAATATAAATTCGGCCTTGAAGATAAAATACTACCCGAAGACAGGTAAACCCCATTTTAAACATTTATTATTTTAGTTGCGCCACAGATTTTCCATGACGCCATAACCTTTCGAACATAAACATTTATTGTTCGTAAAGTTGCAGAATTCCGCTGCACGCTTACTACGCATCTTTTTATGAAAAATAACGGTAAAGTTGTCGAATTCTGCCTCATAACACTTGATTTCAACTTAAATATCTAATGGAGACAACTATTTTAAGTCGGGGGTTATAGTAAATATGTACAAAACATTGATGTATTATATTTAGATTAGGCATGAACGAAAAATATTGTTCTACGGAGTTGGAGGTCAGGCCTCCAAATCTCTATTCCACCACTAGACCTAAAACTGTCGACCGCGGTTGACGTGTAACACAGCAAAATAATATGAGAAAGGATCAAACAGTGGGCTATACTAAAAGTCTGATGACCGAGCCTTTCGACGCGGTGGCTTCAGATAGAACTGGGCAGTCTGGGCACGCCAGTCGTGTG
Source organism: Hesperophylax magnus (assembly GCA_026573805.1). Taxonomy (NCBI): domain Eukaryota; kingdom Metazoa; phylum Arthropoda; class Insecta; order Trichoptera; family Limnephilidae; genus Hesperophylax; species Hesperophylax magnus. The sequence goes on along the minus strand of JAIUSX010000281.1, from coordinate 79,520 downwards.
GCGATGTAGAAATGAAAGTAAAATCAGGGTTAGCACTGCTCCAATATACTTTATTAATATATTCTTCTACCCTATACCTTGCCTAGTTTTATATGTACATATTATTATATTACATCTCTTAACATGATTAGACAGTCTTTACACTTCAAAAACCTGTTTTTTTTTTTTTTTTTTTTTTTTATTTAAGTACATAAAACAGGCATGGTGCCCAAGAATTTACATACATGGATGTTTAAATACATAATAACAACTTTAAATTTACATACATGGATGTTTAAATACATAATAACAACTTTAAATTTACATACATGGATGTTTAAATACATAATAACAACAAAAATAGTAACAAAATGAATAAGCTAAATATGCAGATGTAAATAACAAATAAGAATGGGTAAAAGGTAAATACAAATATGTTCATAAACGATTTGTTATTGTCACACCTGTACTGGTGAGACAATGATTAGGTAGGTACAATGTTGCTTCTCATTAAATAAAGGGTTTCATCACAATATCAGCTTAATATGATTAAAGGTAATACATTTTTTTTGAAGTGTTTAAATTGGTCATTAAAAATGTCTATTACATTATTAGAGCCATGTATAATGTTATAATTTCTTAATGTTCACGGTACAGGGGAAAAATATCCTGTATTTGTGTGGTAGGCTTTAATATAGAAAATGTCGTTCATCCTCCTTGTTGATTTTCTTGATGGAATATTGATGTTAATTTGGGATAAAATGTTTGGTGTATCAACTGATGCATGTATAATTTTGTGTAGGAGCAGTACGTCAGAAAGTTTACGTCTGACCGTCAGTGAGTGTAGTTTGTAGTGCAAAATTCGGTCATTATAAGTTCCAAATTGATCAGATAAACCTTCACGATAAGCAATTACACGGGTTAGTTTCCTTTGTATGGATTCAATCCTATAATTATGAATCTCATAATTGGGAGACCAAATTGTTGATGCATATTCGAGAATACTTCGCACAATTGATTTATATAATGTCAAAGTTAATTCTGTACTTTTAAAACAATTTGTAATTCTTAGCGTTAATCCTAATACTTGTGATGCACTTTTTGAAATTGTATCTACATGTTTATTGAAGCTAAGTGACGAGTCAAATGTCACGCCTAAGTCTTTGATTGAAGTTGTGTTTAGTAAAGGGATATTGTTAATGTGATATGTGTTTGAGAATTTATTAATGTTCTTTGTGAATGAAATTCTAGTTGAAAAATTAATGCAGATGTCTGCTTTTTGAAAGGATTCTCTATGTTGAATAGAATTGCACTACTAAAGAATGCCAGCTGCTCATTCCATATAAATAATTTTTCAAAGTAAACTTTCGTAGTAATGCAGGTAAATTGTTTATCAGGTGCGGTCATGGATGCATTTTTGCACTTTGGTTCAATACAATAACATCATTGAAGGGATGCTAACATTTTATTAGAGTTCTTCAATGTTAAAAGTGGGTAATCTTAAGAATAAAAAACATTTCGACTCATATTCAATATACAGCATGAACGTAGGTTTTTTAAAACTAGTAACTGGTGACGCCACAGGTCACATATTTGTTGCGATTTTGGGAGACCTAAAAATTAAAATTTTGAAAATTATATTAACTATTAAAACTAAATATAACAGTTAAAAAAATACAGGTATTTACGTTAGAAGGTCATTCATTATTAACCCTAGATAAGTAAACTATGTATTTTCATTGTTTCATTGTAACTACTCTTTCGTCGAGTGGACTACGCAATAAAACACTATAAATAAATCAAAAATATTTGATTAAGATAGGAACTTGTTACATGACGCAAAAGTAAGTTTTATAATGAACAAATTAAGTACAAATTAATATCAAAATATCAGTCTACACAGTGACCACACATGTCAACATTATGTGGACCACAAATAGCCTTTCTACATCTGGTGCAACGGTGTTTAGTCATCCTCCGGGCCTTGGATGGACACAGGTAGCAAATTTTAGGCACGTTTGACATAGATGGAACCGGAGCTTCTATTGTAGAAGATTCGCCAACATTAACAATAAATATATGAATGTACGTACCTTAAAAATAAAAATATAGGAATATATGAATGTACCTGAAAAATAAAAATTGTTGTTATAACTAAACTTTGGTCCAGCGGACGACAAGATGGTCATAGGGCACGTCCTAGTATGTGTGTGGCCGCAATCGCGCCACGTGCTGCACTGTTTACTCAAATTAGGAAGATAATGAAAGAGTCAAGGTCGGGGAGCGGGGGGAAGTAGGTGATTTCGAATTTCGTCGAGTAGCACGTCGTCGCCTCGACGAGCGATTAGTTATCTAGGGTTGATAAAAAAAAAATTAAATGTCCTGGAGTTTCTTATTGGGGATGCCATATAGTCACGCTCCGGGCAGTTAAGACTCTTATGCGATATTCATGATTTTTTCATTATTACATTAGATTTTATAATTTCTTTTAATATCGTAATTTATTTTTCAGAGTCTTTGAGAGGGATGGCGCAAAATTAGTAATTGACGAGACATCGTTGGAGTACGTACAAGGCTCAACGGTGGATTATCACGAAGAACTGATCAAATCTGCCTTCAGAGTTATTAAAAATCCTAAAGCTGAGATGGGCTGCTCTTGTGGAGCCAGTTTTTCTATAAAAATAGATTAAAAATATATAATATATTCACTAGGAACAGTAACAGAGGGTGCTCTTCGACCACCAAGAGTTTGTGGTGGTAAAGTCAGGAACTACAGTTTATTTTGTACAAAAAATATAGCAAATGTGAATGCGATAAATAATAAAAAATATTGCAAATTTATGTAATATTGTCACCGGGCGCGAATACCTCCAATGTGAAAAAAAAAAAATTTTACAGAAAGTGAAAAAACCAACCGAGGGAGAAAAATTTAGGTGGACCTCGAAATAATATTTTTTTATTAAATAATGTACACAATAAATAAAAATAAATGGGAGTCTCCCTTCATCTTCCTGATTCAAAATGCGTTTTTTCACTCTGACATTAAATTTTAATTTTGTCACTGTTCAGGATCTTAACTTCACTCTCCTGACAGAGCAATCCAGCGTGGTGAGTCACCAGATTCCAAGGAAGTATGACTGGAGTAACTCTTCAATAATAACTCCAGCTCTTGAATAATGGTCTTTATTTTAACAATAAAAAAGACCCGTAGGGCAGCTCATGTAAGGTGAGCCCAATATTGCTATCTCTCTCCGCGGTTTTATAAACCACATGTAAGTGAAAACCTGGCAGCTCTGCCGTTTTGCCAAAACGACCGCCCAAGACGGATGGTAACAAGAGAAGAACGATTAAATCCGTGGCAATACGAAATTGCCCCGGCAATCGCTAACACAAAAATAAATGTTGCCACACCCATAGGGTGACAAGCACCAATATTAATATTTCAGTACCTGAAATCTTAACATATTCCCGCCCCAAAACGAGTATTGGGGAATAGTCGTTTTTCATAAAATAATGTAGGAAGAGATTGCAACATTGGTACTCAGAATTTACCCAACAGGTTCACATACAAAAATAAACAATATTCAATACATGGATATCAAAATAATAACAAAAAACTTATAACAACGTATATAACCCTATGTCAGACTTGACATTAAAAAATAAAAGTCTAATAACGTAGAAACTTCTGGTGCGCTGCACCCACTTATGAGAAAATATCTTATCACTTGGCACTGTTGAGCCTGACGGCATTTTGATTCACACATAACATCACTTTTAGTGTTGTAATTGGTTCTTAATCCAGGTTGGAGGAAGGATCCTCCATGGGAAGTAGACAGAGCTGTGTCACGGCTCTTTTGGTGACACCTCTGGCCGTCCTCAAGGAGACGACGCGGACGCGTCCGTCTTGACCAGGGTGGATCTCCGTCACTCGTGCCATCCTCCAGTACTGCGGAGGTAGTTGGTTGTCTTTGATGATGACCATGTCACCAGGCTGTAAACTGCGTTGACGTCCTTCTTGCCATTTGACTCGGTTCTGCAATTCTGCTAGGTATTCCCGGCTCCATCTGTGCCAAAAAGATTGAACAACGGTAGACATCTTTTGGTAAATATTAAGCCTGTTTGTAGGCAGATGATGGATATCAAGCTCAGGCAATGCTAACAGGTTGTCGCCAATAAGGAAGTGTGAAGGAGTGAGTGCGTTTAAATCATTTGGATCTGATGATAATGGAGTCAGAGGACGGGAATTTAAACAAGCCTCAATCTGTATTAGTATGGTATTCATGCCTTCGTATGTCAAAACAGTTGACCGCATTGCCTTTTTTAAATGTAATTTAGTCATTTTAACTGCACTTTCCCAAAGTCCACCGTGATGCGGTGAGCGGGGAGGCAAGAAACTCCAGCTAATATTCTGCTGGGCTAAAAAATTATGGATATCCTTATCAGATGCCTTCAAAAAATCAAATAGTTCAGTAAGTTCCCTATAACTACCTGTAAAGTTAGTTCCATTATCACTAAAGAGTCGTGAGGGTTTACCCCTCCTAGCTATAAATCTTTTCAATTCATTCATAAATGCCATTGAAGTTAAATTAGTCACTAATTCTAGGTGAATTGCCTTTGTTGAAAAACAAATAAATAAACATATGTAAGATTTTACACTCTTAGCATTTCTGGTTAAACCAGATTTAATTAAAATTGGACCTGCATAATCTATGCCGGTTACATAAAATGGTCTTTGGATTCGGAATCGGTCAGCAGGAAGGTCACCCATGAGCTGGCGACACTCGCGCGGACGGACTCGGAAACATACAATACATTTATGCAGTGCTCGCTTTACTGCGTTTTTACCAAATATTGGCCAAAACCGTAAACGCAGTAATGCGAGCAGAGCATTACATCCTAAATGCAAATTCTCATAATGCAGATGGGTTATTATTAAGTCAGTCAACTTATGATTTTGTGGTAACAAAATTGGATGTTTTTGAGAGACCGAGGTAATATCAGATTGTGATAGTCGACCTCCAACACACAATAACCCATCCTGCATAAAAGGATTTAGTGCCTTTACCTTGCTCTGCCTAGATACAAATCTTCCATTACTTAAAGAAGCTATTTCATCACGAAATGCGAATCGCTGAGCGTTCAAAATCATTACATGCATGGCATGTTCCAGTTCGATTACAGAAAGCTCGTCGACCCGCATCGGTTTTCGTTTAGAACAGTTATGTATGAAACGTAACATATAAGCAACTACGCGCCTCAGTCGTCTTAATGAAGAATAATTATTAAATATTTCCCAATCGACAGGACTACTAGTAACCAAAACTATCCTCGCCGTTTCTGGCAACTCCGTGGGAGTATCAAATGTAGAACGTGGCCACTTATCCTCGTCGGACGTGAGTCATGGTGGTCCTGACCACCATAATGAAGATGATTTCAACTGCTGAGATGTTATTCCTCTGGAAATTATGTCAGCTGGGTTTTCAGTTGAACAAATGTGACGCCATATAGCGCCATCACCTTCACGTTGTATTTCTGATACGCGGTTAGCAACAAAAGTAGTCCAACGATACGGTTCTCCTGCAATCCAAGCCAATGTTATTGACGAATCACACCACAAAGTGGTGTCAACTGTTACTTGGAGAGCTGCCGTCACCCGCTTCATTAATTTAACTAATAATTGTGCTCCACATAACTCAAGACGTGGTAACGATAAATTTTTTAGTGGGGCTACACGAGATTTAGCGCATATTAACTGTGATTGGTGAATGCCGTGTTCATCGGTAGATCTTAAATACAGACAAGCGCCATATGCTACTTGAGATGCATCGCAAAAACCGTGTAAGCTAAAAGATTTTTTATTGAAGCAGAAAATTTTCCTCGGTACCCGAATATGATTTGCTTTTCTGAGACTCAGCGTGTAAGTCTGCCAGGCCAATAAAAGGTCATTGGGTAGCTTGTCATCCCAGGATGTTTTTAGCTTCCACAATCTTTGCATAATTATCTTACCGACAATGATTACTGGGCCTACCAGTCCTAAAGGGTCAAAAACTTTTGAAATTAATGATAAAACTTGACGTTTTGTTACTTCTAACTTTGAGTCTATGTTTTCTACCTGATAAGTAAACTCATCAAGTTTGGTGTCCCATATTAATCCTAGAATCTTAGCTTCATTGGATTCATTTGGCAATAATTCCAAATTATCTTTAGAATCATTAATTGAGGGTGCATTAGACCTCCATTTTCTAATCTCCATGCCTGCTGTAGCAAGCGCATTAATGATTTGGGATTTAAGCACGTGACAAGTATCAATGGAATCACTACCAGAAAGAAAATCATCTACATAAAAATTTTCCTTAAGGGATTTACTAGCTAATGGATGAGTAAATGAAACGTCATTACCTAGCTGGTGCAGACAACGTATTGCTAAATAAGGCGAAGGAGCCAAACCATATGTCACCGTGTTTAGCGTATAATGTTTCAAACAATCCTCCGCATCCCTTTTCCATAATATACGTTGGTAATTTCTGTGTTCCGGGTTGATATTAATTTGGCGGTACATCTTTGCAATATCTGCGGTGACTGCATATTGATGTTTTCTGAAAAATACCAAGTGACAAAATATATCATTTTGAATGGTGGGCCCAATCATTAGAGCGCGATTCAAAGAAATCCCTCGAGCGGGTTTAGCCGACCCGTCAAAAACAACACGAATTTTAGTAGTTGTGCTTGCTTCTTTAAATACAGCGTGATGTGGTAAATAATAAGTAATTTCATCGCGATTTGGAGGTTCACATTCAGTCATGTGACCTAACGCAAGATACTCATCAATAAATTCCGAGTATTGTTCCTTTAAACTAGGTTGTCTTAAGAATTTCCTTCCCATTGACGCTAATCTACCTTTAGCAATACTAAATGAATCTCCTAATTGAGATAGGTTAGATTTAAACGGTAAGTTGACTACAAATCTACCGTTTGCATCGCGTTTATGCGTGCCTTCGAACATCCTTTCACATTCACTATCTTCCAGAGAGTGATGCTTACTATTTTCGGTTTCTTCAACCTTCCAAAACCTTTCTATTTGGTTCTGCAAAGAATTTAATGAAATATGACAAACTTTAACTGGCCTCGGATTATGACGACTCTGTACAGCTCCTGATATTATCCAGCCTAGCTCCGTTCGATGCAATGTAGGTTTACCCTTTCCTAACTGTATCTGATCCGTACGAAGCACCTGCCAGAAAACCTCTGCTCCGATCAGCATATCAATAGAAGCTGGCTGGTAAAACTGCGGATCAGCTAACCGGACACCGTCTGGAATGTTTAACATTTTTGGGTTAATCACGGTCTGTGGAAGATTGCAAGAAATCTCATCTAATACCAAACAAGATATTTCATCCTCGTATTGAGAACATAATGATTTAAATTTAATGTCAACTGTTTCCTTTACATGAATTAAATTATTATGCAAACCTGAAACAGGTATGTTCAATTTTGTACAATGCAAATTTAATCTCTTACAAGTATCCTTTGTAATAAAATTAGACATTGAACCTGAATCCAAAAGTGCGCGTATTTTGTGTGTTCCACCGTACGCGTCTTCTATTTTTACTATTACGGTAGATAGTAAAATTTCTCGCCCGTTCATGTCGCTATGACACGCTAAATTCACTGGTGCCTCCGACTGACCCTTGCCAGTTGAAGTACCCGCTTGTACATTATCAGTATTGATATGTAACAGAGTGTGATGTTTTCGATCACAAACACTGCATTTTTCCTTCCACCTGCACACCTTTGAAGGGTGCCCCGGTTTTAGGCAGTTATAACATAAATTGCTCTCTGAAACGAACTTTCTTCGTGCCGCTGGTGCTTTGTTAACAAATATTTTACAAGAATAAATGAAATGGCTGTCATTACACAGCATACAATTAACGTTGCTTGACGCTAACGTAACCTTGTTCGTAGAATTCCTTTCCGTAAAATTAAAAAACTTTGGTTTTGTTGCAACTGGTTCCGCTTTCTGTTGCATTCCACCATTATCACCTTGGATAGTTTCCAGAATCTGCGACCTTTGTGAAATAAAATTGCTAAACTGCTCGAACGTAGGATAAACTTTATCGCACTCCATGGATTCCCACAGGCTACGTGTGTGATTATCTAACTTTGAGGTTAGAATATGTATAATTAATGTGTCCCAATGTTCTGTTGGAAGCTTTAAATTATGTAACGCTCTCAAATGAATGTTTGCTTGATCAATTAAATTTCGCAATTCATGATGATTCTGTCGTTTTAACGGTGTAACATTAAATAAGAAATTCAAATGTCTATTTGCAATAAGTCTGACATTTTCGTATCTTGAAATAAGCATCGTCCAGGCTGAACTATAATTATCCCCGGTTATTTCTAGAGAACTAATCAAATCAAGTGCGTCTCCGGACACATAACTAATAAGGTAATGAAATTTCTGAACATGATTTAATTTACTGTTATCATGAATTAGGGCAATGAACGAGTTTTTAAAAGTCAACCATTTATGATTATCTCCTGAAAAAATAGGTATTGAAATTGGTGGTAAATTCACAGATGTAATCGGGACATTTTCAATCTTCTTAAATTTTGATAATATTTCCTGTCCTAATGCAATTACATTAAAATATGTACCTTCAAAATTATCCCTCGCGTCATGATCTTCTGATTTATTCAATAAATCAATCTCCAGCTGAATTTTGGAGAATTCTATCAGAGAAGGTTTGATGGCATCTAATCTCGACGACAATACGCTGGGCCTAATATCATTTTCGTTGCTTAAATAGGTTTCAAATCTCGTTAATGAACCTTTCAACACCCCGCGCTGTCTAACCAACTTGTCGAGTTCCATTTTTTAGAAACGAATAACACAATAACCTGATTTAAAACTTAATACACAACTCGAAACGGCAGTTTGACGTTTTGACGTAAACAAAATAATACTATGGATTATAAAGAAACCGATTACAATACTATGGCATGCAAAGACAAAGCTTGAAAACGCGTGGCTAGATATGTACGTAAGCAAAGCAAAGTTATTCGGCAAAATACAACAATAAAAATTATTATCACCAACAATTTTATGCTATTTTGAAAGCATCTGATTATGAACACCCGAATATAATTCGATATAATCAATACGAAATAATGTGGCATCTACACAGATTTTTAGCTTTTTTAAATGGAATTTGAAAGGACAATGAAAGGAAGGCTACAACCTGATTTGCTGTGCATGCGAGCGTCGTGATGAGGCTCGCTTGATCAATCCAATGATGGTGATGAGGACGCCGACTGGACCACTCCCGATGATGATGAGGCCCGACTGGACCACTCCCGATGATGATGAGGCCCGACTAGACCACTCCAAATAATGATCTTCCGTCTCAAATGGATCAATCCAAATAATAATCATCCGGCTCTTGAATGATCAATGTTCAGGATCTTAACTTCACTCTCCTGACAGAGCAATCCGGCGTGGTGAGTCACCAGATTCCAAGGAAGTATGACTGGAGTAACTCTTCAATAATAACTCCAGCTCTTGAATAATGGTCTTTATTTTAACAATAAAAAAGACCCGTAGGGCAGCTCATGTAAGGTGAGCCCAATATTGCTATCTCTCTCCGCGGTTTTATAAACCACATGTAAGTGAAAACCTGGCAGCTCTGCCGTTTTGCCAAAACGACCGCCCAAGACGGATGGTAACAAGAGAAGAACGATTAAATCCGTGGCAATACGAAATTGCCCCGGCAATCGCTAACACAAAAATAAATGTTGCCACACCCATAGGGTGACAAGCACCAATATTAATATTTCAGTACCTGAAATCTTAACAGTCACATTGGAGGTATTGTGCACCCAGCGATGATATGTTTCTATACAGGTGTCCGGGGGTAAAGTGCGCTAACTTCAGAAGGTGATTCTACATTATGTTACAAGCAGTGGCGGCTTGTATGTACTCACAAAAATACCTACTGGAATGCTCAGTATGCAAACTGTAAACTAAAGTGGCACCATCTCACCAAAGAGTTTACGAGGCATTGGCGAGTGCCGTTTTTCTTTCGGAAAAATTTCATTACTATTATTATCGGTTGATATTTATTATAAGATTGACTGAAATTTTGGGAGTGCGTTGCAAGTAAAAAAGATAACTTTTACGAAATTCCAATGTTTATTTTCTCATAGAAGAATATTTATTTTCCCATTACAAACAATTCTACTTCTTTTTACCTAAAAACTACGTTAAAACGTTTGAATTTCGAAAAAACTTATTTATCTTTTTTACATACTATCACGTAGAATCACCTCCCAAAGTTAGTGATTTTTACTCTGAGCAGCCTGTATATAAAATTAATGATTTCAAACCAAAATTTTATATTTTATTTTTGGAATAACTTACCTCAAACTGTCAATTCCTAAATGCGACTGTATCTTTTTCTGTTTCAAATTTTCATTTGAGAGTCGCTAATATCATCTTCAATGATCAAAATTGATTCTTCCAAGAAATAGTCAATTTTTAGACATTTTATGAAAATGGACTCAAATTATTACATATTGATGTTTTTTTTTTCTTTCTATCTATCTATACTAGTAGGTACATAATATAATATATTGTTGTTGTTTCGTTACGACGTTTGTCATTTTTCTGGCATTATCAGTTTTGTTCTGCTCCCACCAACCATAGACCAGGAATTCAAACTCCGCGCTTGATTTTGTACATTAGACGGCACGCACCTACGAAAAAAGTGCGGCAAGTAACGATTCAACCGTTATCGACAAAAAACCGGAGAAAAAAAACATTGTTTACTCTCATTACACATGCTCGCCGATCGTGTGCGTTCTTCCCGAGTCCCGCTGGACATCAAACCAAAGAATCACCAAACCTGGTAAGTGCAGAAATCTGGCGATTACTTTGTGTGTTGGTTGGGGTAGCGCAATCTCCATTTCGAATTACAAGTCTCCTGGAACAGAGAAAAGATAACGCCTTTCTCTGTCCGAAATTACAGTGACGCAATTCCAGCGTCATCGCACACTTGATCGAGAGTTTTTTTGTTATTTGTTTAAGAACTTTATTTGTATTATTATTCAAACATAGGTACAAAATCTCAGGTGTAAAAAAATTGTTATTATATTTTATTTATATTAATATGTAGTAGAGTTACCTCTCTGAAAATTATGTAAAGATTATTTATAATTAATATTATGTTGTTAGATTTACATTTGATAAGCCAAGCTCTTTGGCCATGCATCTATTTCAGTAGTGACGGCTACTAAAAAGTTTGTCATTTTTGTTACACGTCTACCGTTCGCTACATTTTGTTGCACTTTGCAAAATGGAAATTTTTGTTTCACACTTTGTATTGTGCGCACAGGGGAAGCTTTTAGCAGGGGTTAACCTTTTTACCATGCAACAGAAGAAGTACGCAATTGGCCAGTTGCGGAAAAGCACATTGAAAACTGGGTATAACTGGCAGTTCAAATAATTTTATTAAACAACAAATTAAAAGTATAAAATACCACCATCTTGTTTTTTTTATCAAATTAAAACTCTTTTTCATTTTGATGCTTTTTTTAATTATTTTTATCTTGTATAGTTTTAACAATAATATAGGTAGAGATATAAATAAATTCAAATAAAAATATAATCACAATACATTATTTTAGAATTAGAAGATAGAAACTGAGTTGTTGAATAGTCACTTTTTCTTTCCCAGTTGCATCTTCAAGTGTTGAATCTCTTCAAACTGATGGGTCAACTTATCATTTAGATTTCCCAAATGTTCCGTCAGTATGCTAAGTTGTTGTTCGTAGTTCGTGCTCGTTGAATGTAACTCATCTTCCTGCAAATAAAATGAATATTTATTAATAAATTATGTTACCCACAAACCTTTTAACCGCATTATTACTGATCAAGTTTAAAAGAGATCAACACCAAAATTTATTGTGCGAGATTTTCATTGACATCCTCGGTGTAATCTTACGTGACAGAGTTAAGTTAGCCTCTCAGAAGCTGGGTATAATATACATACAGGGTGTATCGGCACGTTCCCGACAAACTTTAACCAGCTATTCCTTAGCGCATTTGGAGTAAAAAATGTTATGGGCACTTTGCTGTCCAGTAACATTTTTTTTTCAATAAAAAATTTACTATTCATATTTTCACCACATGTCACCAATGTTTTATCCTTTGTCAAAGTTTGAAAACCCGTCTGGCAATATTTTGTTTGAGTTTCGTTGAATAATGTACGTACATACCTCCATTGGCGCGCTTTTACAATCACAACGAAATGGCATGGCACCATTCGTCTCATTTTTAACTATTATTATTTAGTGTGTACGAAAGAGCGAGGACACTTTTTGACACACTTGCTAATAACAGCTGTTGAACACGAGAAACAATTCCAATGACAGTGACGGAGTGTGGATTTTTTTATTTTTTTTGTTGTTTTTAATTGAAAAACAATGTTACCGGACAGCAAAGTGCCCCTAACATTTTTTACTCCAAATGTGCTAAGGAATAGCTGGTTAAAGTTTGTCAGGTACGTGCCGATACACCCTGTATAGCTTTTAATTAATATAACGTATACATCGACCAATAAAGTCTAGACATGGCATGCGGATGTTAAAAATGACACTGAATCCAAAATTATTAGTTCCTAAAATTGGGCTACGAAAACATTTATAAGAAAGAAAGTGCATTATTTCGCAGTCTAGAGATTGGAAGAAGCATTGCATTTTGCCTTTTTTTGTTTCCCAAATTTGTCTCCAAGATATTATGCCTTCGAAGCTAGGCGACAAAATCAGATGGGGAGTTTGCTCATTAAATTAACCATTGGTGGGCTGAATTATTCAACCGAACTTGTCACGTCATATCTATCGTTGATATATTGATGAAAGTGTTGTATACATGCAAGTTATTTGCAGCAACCGAACTCAAAACAGGTCTGCTAGATTTACTAGAAGTTGTATCTGAATGAATAATTTTTTATTTATTATAATTTTGCACAGAAAAAATATATTACCAGTCTGGAGATGGTTGATTGAGTACTAAGGAGGGCCTGATCTGAGCTTTCTTTCTCCTTCTGATAGTACTCCATGCGAGAATGCAAAGCATCAGCCTGAAATAAAAATACACCTTTATATCAACTGATGAAAAATTAAAAAAAATGTTAACATTCAAATTTGTGAGACTGGAATTGTCTGATTCCCATCAGATAATCTTAGTAACGCCCAGATGAGACCAACAGAGTCGAAAAGTTTCTTTAACACCTCAGACTAATCTGTTCACTTTTAGGAACAACTCAAATGGTCTCATAGAAATCATTGTTTCTTCTTTGCTGTCTCATGGTGAGAAATATGATCTTAACAGTGTTAAAAAAACAACGCTTTATATTCAAATCCAGAAGTTAACTACAGAAGAATTAAAATGTACACCTCTATTAAACAAAAGGTTCCAATCGCAATTTGAGAAAAATCTATAAAACTTTGTGAATTTTTTATTAATTATTCTCATTTGAAATGACAAAAAAGGGAGCTGGCAATAATGTTTGTGACACATTTGTCTAATATAATGTGTATTGGCTTTTATTTTCTTTCACTATCAGCAATTTTATTTCATTGTTTTTAACACATTTGTCTAATAAAATGTGTATTTGTTTTTATTTTCTTTCTATCAGCAATTTTAGTTCAATATTTAGGCGAAAAAACCTTTCCAAAACAGTTTTAGTTTTCGGATACGTTCAAGAATATTCCATTAATTTGGATTTATTTAAGCAGAAAAATGCACAAATTCTCGACTTTCTGACAGCACCTTCAAGAAATATAATGATCAATGTGCCAGAGGCATGAGGGGTTAAAACTTAAATTCGTGAAACAATTGAGACTGGAATTGTCTAATTCCCATCAGATAACACGAGAGATGAAACATTGCTTTGAATGTTATCTACTTGAGCGATGTACACCCAAATTTAGGAAGGTGATTTTTAGGAATTATAAATTTAATATTTTTTTTTATAAAACCTAAACATATGGGATGGAGGGTAAAATGTAGGTGGATTCATTGGCTTTAAACAGCAATAAGCAGTTCATATGTTTCCTTATTAATATTTGGAGTTACGATGTTAATTAAATCGAATAGCTGAATTGAAAACCGAACACCAAAAAATCTCCATCGCTTGAGTGGTTAAGTGACCAGATCTAAATAGCAAGGCAATTCTTTAGCCTCACAACATTCTCCAAACAGAGATGTCTTAGCTCTACTGGCTTGGAGCAGAGAAAATCTTGTGCCCGCATTAAATAAAACCAATAAACTTACCTCGTCGATGTGGTGTTTAGTCATGCTCTCATATTTCTGCCTCTCGGCAGCCAGTGCCGTGAGTTTATCCCTGAAATACGTCTTGAGAGTCTCTTCCCGTTGCATGACTTCGTTGCTCAATATGAAGGGGCAATTCATCTTCCCCAGGATCTCCGTAATGATCCCGTCTGTTTTTCCAGAGATTGACAATTCACTGTTTGCCAGTTCACCGCCCTTTGTGCTTCCATCATCACCTGTATTTTTTTTATTCACTACTTGAGTTGCGCTTTGAGCTTCAGATTTCAATCTTTCGTTTTCCATTTTCATTAGATCAAATTCTATCCTAAGAGTTTGGTTATCCTGAAAACAAAATATTGAATTAAATAGTTCCTAATGACGGATTAGTTAAAGGTTTTGTAGATATCTCTTAAAATTATGTATTTTGGTAAAATTTAAACCTGTTCTAGTTTGGCCAGTTGTTGACTATTTTTGTTGAGCTGTTCGTTGAGATGGGATTCTTCAGCTGACAGAGCATCCTCACTGCCCATCTAAAATAATGATAATCATGCAAAGTTATTTAATATGACAATCAATATTATAATAATAAGTTATATAGCGCAGTTTAGTGTCATTTCACTTCAAGTGCGCTTAACTATAACAAACTTAAAAACGGTAATTTAGAATTAGTGGTCATGTTCTTAAAATTATTCCTACAGTGAGCCTTACCCAATACAGATCTAATATTATAACACTAAATATATTGTTTATTCAAAGTGATGAATATGATGGATAAAACTTGGAACCAAGTTTTATCCAATGATGACCCAAATCAATCACTGAATACATTCTATTCGATATTAAATAATAATATCAAAAATAGTCTAGAATTAACACGAACACCTAAAAGAAAACATAAAAAAATTAAACCATGGATCACGCGTGGACTGATAATTGCAAGTCAACACAGGAACAAACTGTACAAAATTTACAAAAACCATGAGAATTACTGTATGGTAAAAGGTGTACCATCTAATGGAAATTTACGTCAGCAATACATAATCTATAGAAATTTTTTTAATATTCTTATGAAGAAATGTAAACAAGAATACTATGCAAACCAATTGCAAAAAGCTGATAATGATTCTAAAAAAACATGGCAAGTCATAAATGAAATAACAAATAGAACACACAAAATAAAAAGATTTCCCGAAAAAATTGTAACAGACGATAAAATAGTCATAACGGATGTAGGAAAAATCGCAAATAAATTCAATGATTTCTTTACAAACGTTGCCGCAGATTTAATAAATAATAATCCCTCATTTCAAAACAGTATACATAAATCAACCCAAATAGACATACCCACCCCCGAATATACTCCTAATTTATCTCAATTTAAACGGATAACTGAATCTGAAATTATAAAACACATTGACAATCTTAAAACAAATACAGCCAATGGTCCAGATGAATTAAGCTGTATCACAATCAAGTCTATTAAACAACACATTTCTATGCCCTTACAACACATTTTTAATTCCTGCCTTGAAAAAAACATTTTCCCAAATGCATTTAAACTCTCAATTATTGTACCCATACATAAATCTGGATCGATCTCTAAACTTGACAACTACAGACCAATATCGCTGATATCCCAACTTGCAAAGATATTAGAAAAAATCATAAAGATACAAGTACTAGAGTTTCTAGAATCTAATGCACTCTTGTCACCAAACCAATATGGTTTCAGATCAGGTCTTAGTACTGATGATGCTTTATTTAATCTAACAAAAAAATTATACACCAATCTAGATTCGAATATGAAAAGTTTAACAATATTCTTAGACCTAAAAAAGGCTTTTGATACCGTCAATCATAATAAACTGCTTGGAAAACTTAATAATATGGGAATCAAAAATAATTGTCTGTCACTTTTAACAAATTATTTACTTGATCGCAGACAATCCACAAAAATTGGCGTAAATATTAGTAAACCAGCATCTATGAGACATGGGGTTCCACAAGGAACAGTTATAGGTCCGCTTTTGTTTCTAATTTATATTAATGACCTATGTAATATTAGTATTCCGGGAAAACTTTTCTCGTATGCTGACGATACTGCAATCACAGTTCATGGTAAATCCTGGGACGAGGTCTCTAAAAATGCAAATAAGTGCACAATTATTGTCAAAGAATGGCTCAATCAAAACCTTCTAACTCTGAACTGTGAAAAAACTATATATATTCCTTTTTATAATACCAAAAAAGCGGCACCCTTAACTCATCTAAGTATAAGGTTTCACAAAACTACTTGCAATCCTGTCTTATGCACTAACTCTACAGAAATGAAATCGGGGAATACAGTTAAATATTTAGGAATTATAATAGACAGCCAACTCAAATGGACAAATCACATAGAAAAGCTTGTAAATAAACTTAGATATTTAACTTATATTTTTAAACGTTTAAATAACATAGTAGATATCAAAAGAATCAAATTGGTGTATCATGCATTGGTGCAATCATCAGTATCTTATGGAATAATTGCATGGGGGGGGATTTATAACACCCATATTAAGCCACTAGAAATAACACAAAAACTAATACTAAAAATAATGTTGCACAAAGATATGACCTACCCCTCCTTGCAATTATTCGAAGAGGCTAAATTGTTAGAGATAAGAAAAATTTACTGTACACAATGTTTAAAATATATATTTGCTCGAAATTTTCTTTTTATAAAAAATGAAAATCGGTCTAGTAATAGGGTAAATAATGTATTTAAAGTTCCACTGTGCAAAACAAGGCTTGCGCAAAGACATGCTTACTTTATTACACCAAAAATTTATAATGCACTCTATACCAATACAGAAATCAAATGTGAAAATATATCATCCTACAGGAAACATAAAAATGTAATAAAATCTTGGATAAATACCATAGATATTAATATTTACCTGCTGTAACATCTGATATTAATCTCTATTAACTTTTAACAAATCCTTATTAACTTTTATTTTTCATATTTAATTCCGTAAATACAGTAAATAATGATTTTACTATAAATATTTTCATTCTTTTCTTTTCAATTTTCTACAAAGATAAAATATGTATATTTAGAGTAATTTTAACTGAACTGCCTTAAAGAAACACAAGTATACCCACGAACTGGCGATGCCTATGTGGGATATTTTTGCTATCATACATTTATGCATATTATTATTTTTATGTATATGCTGTTTATGAACTCGTGTGTGTGTACGTGTATTGTGTGTGTATGTTATGTATGATGTGTAATACACTATATATGTATACATATGTGCATGTGTACATATACTTTTCTGTAATTCGCATTGTTTCTTTCTTTTTTTAATATGTATGTAAAAAAACATAATTTGTATTTTAAAACCATGTATGTAACAAAAAAAATATTAAATAAAAAAAAAAAATAAAAAAAAAAAAAATGTTTATACAAAACTTAGAATAACAAATAACTGCAGAACAGGACAAAACAAGAATATTAAAACTAAAAACAGGAGGCAGTTTGTGCTCACAAATGAGAATCTTCTGAGCAGACATTTTAAAAGGTACAGTAAGGAGGCAACCGAAACCAAACAATTACCGGAAGTTTTAGAATATGGCTTATTATAAAATATCTAAAAGAAGTTAAGATTTATGAATGGTAAAATTTTTTAAATAATTCTGTTTTTAAAGCCCGTTTAAATTCAGCCAAATTCTGGAGATTAGTAAGAGCTGTGGGAAGTCTATTCCCTCATTCCTTGCCGTGCTTTGAAGGTCATTAAGCAGATCTTAAACTCTATTCTTTCAGGGCATCGTAGCCAGTGGAGGCCATCCCTTAGAGGTGGGGTTATACGACAATACTTAGATTCACCAACTTAACTTTTTAACTGTTAACTTTTCCCTTACTGTGCTAAAAAAATCCACGCGTTCCGGTGCTGTGTAGTCACACATCTCAAAATAAGCGTTTTAATATCGGAAAAATATGGATATTCATAGCTAATCGCTTATGTTTATTATATTTTATATCGAAAGTGATAATAATTGTAATTTAATTGCTGAAAACATGAAAAAACCAACGGCAGATGCTAAAAAACCGTGCGAGAGGTCCACATCTATCGACGGTCCGCGACCGACTGGCTGGCGGCTAGCACACACACAGCTATGCGGTCGTAGGTTTCGATGGTCTAAATCAAAATACAACTGCGGACGTGTGGATTTCTCATGTTCCCGCATAGCGAGCTAAAGCGGGACATCAATAGCGTGTCATTTCCTCGCACACTCTTCGCGTAGCACTGTCACACGGTTGATTGTATTGGTGTATTTGTTTATGATTTTTAATTGAATTTGAAAACTTTGTAAAATTTTATTTTTTAATTCAGTGCATAAATGTATAACGCAGGAATACCTAAAATCTGAACCCAGAATTTATTATATTTATAGAGTTATTAAAGTTATTAGAAGCAATGTTTAGTAAATACACACCACAGATAAGGAAAGGTTAAGGCCAACATGAAGACAATACCATACTTGATAAAGTGATATTTTGATTCTTGTATTTATCAAACCCAGTTGAATAATTAATTAATTAATTAATATGCAGAGGTAAAATAAATGTATAAGGTCGACACTGCAATTGCAGTGCTTCGTGACGTGCATGGCCACAATTCTCCAACACTGCAATAAGGAAGTTGAGTCCATTTTTTTTATTTATTTTTATCAATGTTCGCATTTAAACTTAAATACTGGTATTTTTTTTTTTTTTTTAAAGTTTGTTTTCATAATTAAATTAATTCTCAAAGTTTAAATTTTATTAAGCCCGCCAAAACGAGCGGAATCCGAGCGGTAAGAGGCGGGGTGTGGTGTGACATCATTCGAACTGTGAAAACCATGTCGCTTAAGAATTTTGTATGGAAAAAAATTTTAATTCTTCAACAAGGAATTCCAGTAATTTTTTTACCAATGTTAACCGTCTATTAGAATTGATGTTATTAAAAAAAAAGAAAATTGATTAAGATTTCATAGTTAAATTAATATTTTAAGTTAGAATATTTGCTTTTCCCGCCCGGTACGGTACTTGTACGGTATTGCCGTCGCTACTTGTTGACGTTCCCCGCGCGAATTCAGGACCACCGCGCAGAAAAGTAAAGACCAAAAGTAAAATAACGGTTTACAGCCCAGTTCACTGTGAGACTTTTCTGGGCGGCCGGCGGCCTGAAGTGTATCACATGCTATGTGACATGTATAATAATAAAAACTTCTAAGTTATGCAATAAATAACATATTATTTTAAAGCACTATACGAATATGTATCTTTAAAAATCCATTTCATATAATAATAACAACAAATACGTACATATATTTGACAAACCCAAATAAACCTTTGGCCAATACACCTCTCTCATCTAAACCGACCATCTCTCATGTAATAGAAAGAGATGCACCATAGGTGATCCGTTGTACGTACAAGTCACGACACATGTGACGTCAGAATTCTTTCGACCAATCGTGGAGCGTATACAGTCTATTGCTATTGAATGCTTTTTCAAGAACGTTTAACTAATTCTAAGAATAATAATATAGAAATATATTTATATATTTAGAATCGATATTTTTTGATCTACATGAACATATTTTTTATAAGTCAAAATATTTTTCACTCAACTTCCTTATTGCAGGGCTCCGGCGTCTAAGGTTTAACCACTCAGAACATTAGAACGTCAAAAGACGTAAATATGATAATAGCGGTCAAGACATTAGAACGTCTTTTCACGTAAACGCGCAAGATTTTACAAAAATCGATTTATTTCCATCACTAGTGTACGGATTGCCATGATTGAAAAAAAGGGTATCGATAATGAATAACGCTACGCGTCTGTATTCAAGAATATCTATGGAACGTAGAGTTGCATTATCTTAGCCGATTGTATCTGTCATCTTGTTCGTTCATAATTTATTGCATTTTTAAATAATTTATAAAAAATATTTTAGTTTGGACGGTTAATATTTTGAGGTGACTAATAGTTTTTAATTATATTTCTTCAATATATAAAGTGTTATTCCTTTATGATACTCAGAAAAAAGTACATTTTTCAAGGCTTTGAAATAATTGTAAGCGATTTTGACATATTTTTGATGTTTTCATAAAATGTATATTTAGAAACGCAAATATTTACGTATTACAACACAATACGATAGTGAATTTTATAATCTTTCCAAAACATTTTTTAGAATGAGGCTACGTTTCCCAAAACGTGAGTTATGAAGCTTTTAGCAAAACTCGTAAATAACACAAAAATTATCACGTTTTGACAGTTCGCAAAGGGACACATAGTAGATTATAGTCTCTGTCTGAGAGGTTAAGCAGAAATGTTAATAATTGTACTTCAAGAAATACAAACGAAGTAATATACTATATTATACATATAACAAAGCACACGAAATATAATTCAGTCACAGAATATAATACATTCTGAAATACTATTTGAAAAAAAGTCAAGAAAAATGAGTTTATGTAATTAATGCCTTGTAATTACAGGGGTGAAATGCCAAAATACAATAACTTACTCTTGCTGTTTGCAAAATAATGTTTTTGTAAATGATACCTATCAGATAATGTGTTTATATTTATAAACACATTATCTGAATTAGTTTCTCCAGTATAGCTACTTATATTCAGAGAAATGTAGATTTTCTCTCTAATTTTATTAAAAAGTACAGGGTTTTCCAATAAGAGGTGTTATTTTGATATTCAATCGTAAAAGATCAATGGTTTAGTTGCTTGTGTGGCACGTAGCGCCGTCTTGTTGAAAGTAAACGTTGTCCAGATCAATACCATCCAATTTCGGCCATAAAAAATCATTAATCATCTCTCGATAGCGCAATCCATTCACCGTAACTGTTGCTCCAGCCTCATTTTCGAAAAAGTAAGGTCCAATGACTCCGCTGGACCATAAACCGCACCAAACAGTCACACGTTGAGGATATAGAGGCTTTTCAACAATAACTCTTGGGTTTTCCGAGCCCCAGATGCGACAATTTTGCTTGTTGACCAAGTCTCCGAGGTGGAAATGGACCTCATCACTCAAGATGATTTGCATTTGATTCACTCAAGTGAATTTTAATAATTTCAATGCATTGTTGAAGCGTGTATCGTTCCATTTTTATTAATGGCGTAGTTTCTACTTGTCAAATATCAAAAAATGACAGCTTCAAAAGTAACATCTACCGAAATAGCGGACTATTCAAAATAACACCTCTTATTGGAAAACCCGTTATAATACATTTAATAATATGTGATGATGTGATCTTTTTTTTTTTTTCTAAATAAACATTCCTGTAAATTAATACAGTATTGTGAAAATCGGAATTCTGACATTTGACTTGGAATGTTAACACAAATAAAATAAACATAATTGCAAGTGACGAAACGACAAGCTAGAATAATATTAAGAAACATCTATTCCTTGGTAAGCGAACAAAATATATTTTAGTATGCTAGGAGCATTTTTTAATATTCAAAATACCATAAAATCAAGGCAAGTGCAGTGAGCTACTAACAACAACAAAAATATGTGCTATGTTTACTGTAAAATCAAAAAATGGAAAAAAATCAATCAAAATATGGAAGAAGTAAAAGAAATTAAATACCTGGGAATCATAATAGATAACAAGTTAAAATTTAACACTAACTTTGAAATTTTAAATAAAAAAATGGCGAAAAAGGTTAATTTCTTAAGTAGGATAAAAGGAAAATTGGACATTAAAACAAGGATATTGGTCTACAATACCACTGTAGCATCCCATCTAAATTATTGTACAAGTGTAATATTTCTAAGTAACAAAACCCAAATTAAGAGAATGGAAGTAATCCAGAACAGAGGCATGAGGTCAATACTGTGTTGTAGCAGGTACACCAGAATAAAAACCATGCAACGTCAACTCAATATTTTAAGTGTGTGGCAACG
This sequence comes from Hesperophylax magnus, assembly GCA_026573805.1. NCBI lineage: Eukaryota > Metazoa > Arthropoda > Insecta > Trichoptera > Limnephilidae > Hesperophylax > Hesperophylax magnus. Next base: position 57,239 of record JAIUSX010000281.1, on the reverse strand, counting down.
ATTAGTTTATAATACCTTAGTGTTTATTTATAAGCTAAAAAATAAAATGTTACCTGACTATATGTCAAAGAATGTTAGAATTAATAGTGCAGTTCATTTATATCCTACGAGAAACTGCAACGATTTTAGGCTTCCTAAAACACACTTATCAGAAACACAAAACAATATTTATTATAAAGGTTTTAAAATGTTCAATGAACTCCCGGTAATTGTTAAGGAAGCTAAAAGTCTTGCAGTTTTTCGTGGATTATGTCTCAATGTTGTGAAATCTAAATTTTAGTATGTAAGAAGTAAATAATATTGTAGTAGTCATAGAAAATAATATATTAGGTATAAGATGTAAACTCTTAAAACTAAATAAAATATACATTAAAAAAAAAAAAAATCACAGAATTTTATATTTTATACCTAAAAAAGGCAGTAACTTTTAACATTTCAGACAGGCTATAACTGTTTTTGGCATCAATCGAAAGAAGAAAAATGAATCTACAATAACAATTTAAAATATAATATCTATATTTTAGATACAATAAAAAACTGTTTATGTTGTCTGTTTATTTACCTACAATAAACAATTATCATTATCTTTGTATATTTACATAAAAAATAACGTAATTACGGTAAATTCTTGGTAATGCGTTTAAGCGATGTGCGGCATTTATTGCAGTCGAAGAATCATCAAACTTACCAAGCTTCCGCCTTCTGACAAGAAATCCCCATTCAAGCTCGGCAACTGGCTTTGTCTGTAGAGGGCGTTCTGGTTTGTGATGCTGTGTTTGTCTCTGTTGTTGGAAACACTCTCCAGGCTCATCAGCAGCTCTTGGTTCTGACTTCTGAGTTTCAACGTTTCACACTTGAACTTGGTTTCCACTTCGGTTAGAGTTCGCTCGGCGTCTTCAAGCCGTAGATTGAGTTGTGACAACTCGAATTCCTTGTCTGCCATCTGCAATTAATTAAATATACAATATGTATCAAATAATGCCGTCTATTACACATTAAATCGAAACAACACAAAATGTTTTAAAAACAGAATTATCAAAATATGAAGAAAATGATTATTGCCAAGATTCTGTTAATAATTACATTGGAAAACTTTATTACACTCCCATAAAAAATAATTGATAAGAATTTCAAAATTTTAATTTGGAAATGTAAACGAAAATTTGAATAATAATAATATTTGGATGATTTGTATGGCGCCGTTTTTGTACAAAATCACCTCAAGGGCGCTGTTTTGATATATAATACATTTCTACAATGATCGATGGATACGTCTTACTTTTTTTATGTGAATAACTCACAAGAATCTCAATTGCTCCTAACGGTCTGCAGCCGGTGAGACTATGGCATCCCCAATTTGGGAATGTTGTGAGGCTAAACCTGGCTATTCAGTCTGGTCACCAAACACGACTAAAGCCATTTCAACCAACGTTTAAATTCTGAATGGTGTTCTTACACTAAGGTGATACTGAGAGTATCTTCCACTCTGTGATATATATTATTTTAAATAATTAATAAATTTTGAAATAACACAGATTAATCAAAATGTTCTGAACGCTGGAATTTGAAACAGCGACCTCCGGATTGCTAGTCGAGAGCCTTACCCCTCGACCACGGATGCTGTTGATATACTTCTTTGATAATATTGAGCCTTTCCCGGCAGAAGATCTGAAGCGGCAATTTGATGATTTTCGTTTTTTTTATTGAATCTGCTTAAAACACACATCCTCATGGACTGGCATCATGCCTCATGAAATTCAGCAACCAAAGTCATAATTAATGCATTAACATATGATTTTTTCTTTAATTGTTTGGCAAGGAGTCACATAAAAGAGTACATTCTTAAATGTTAAAAATAAATAGAAATAAAAGCAGTAAGTACGGAAACACCTGGTACAAGCGTTTACACAGTTGAATAATTTATTTTGATTTGAGGTTTAGTTTTCGAGTAGTTGAAGTTGTAATTTTAAATATTAAATTTTTTTTTTAAATTTATATCAGCTTTTCAAGGTCTTTAAAAAACATCAGACGTAGATCGAAAAAAATATTTTTTTGTTTCTCTATAATGTAGATTCTCCAGTCTCCCGCTTGCAATAATACGAGTTTTCGGATAAAAATATTCGCCTGATGAGAGAAAGACTGAGAGTATCTCCAGTCGATGTTTTTTTCATAAAAAAAAATACAAACAAATTTAATTTGCCAAAAAGGGAAAAAAACCATTATAATGTTACTTTTATGAAAAGAATAAAATATATAATTTCAAATCGAAGTTGATAAACACCATTTAGCTGGCAAGATTCAATGTAAAAAATCACATTTAGCTAACCAAACAAGAGGAAGAAGAAAAAAGAGGAAAAAGTTATAGTGTTTTCCAATAGGGTGATTACTTTTGCCCCACCCTGTAAATGTCCCTAGACTAATGTGTCTGCAGCAATCACATTTGCACATTCACAGAAGCAAACACAACAATATATATAATATCAGTATTTTTTATACAAAGCTTAAAATTACAAAAAATTAAAAGATATTATAATTTTTAAAATATGTTTAAATTAGGTTTATAATAGAAAATATCAAACCATCGACAAAAAATATTTGTTTTTTTTTTAGGTACGAAAATCGTGGAGATATCTCTTGAAACACATGTTGAAACAAATGAAACGTGGAGATTAGCCCGGAGTGAAAGAAATCGAAAAAAAATTTTCTTCGAATTTCAAAAACCCTATATCATTTAATGTTGCTGTAGATAAATAGCTGTTGAAAAATATTTTTTATTTTTTTTTGACATATGATCTTCAGGTGGCGCAGACGACCTGAAATTTTGAAAAAATGATCGATTCTAGAAATTTTTTAAAAATTTAAAACAAAATTATTATCATATTTTACTTTATTATTTGCATTAAAATATAAGGAACACTAAGAATATATATTTTTTTAATCGTTTCAGCCTTCAGTCGTGTCATATGCGTATGGGGTAGCTCCCTGAATTCCAGAGGAAAAGTGTAATTTTGTTTCGAATTTCGGCATTTCTTTTCTCGATTTTATTCTTGCTCGAATGTATCCATCGCGTGCTGTACTTCCGCAAACTTCAGTGACCAGCTTCACACCTCTCTCCACAGCCTGTGTGTGACAGGGAAAATTTTCAATCCGAATATTTATATCTTCGCTCATAATTTTGTCCCATAATTCACTGTCACCGTATTTTTTTGTGAATGGTGGCTCGAATATTTTTTCTGTCTTCCAGTTTATCAAATCATAATAATCGTTGGCTTCGAAGTTTAGTTTCGGAGTCAAGAATGTCCTTACTTTTTTCTCCTTTGCATTTTGTCGGGCTTTAAGAATTCTTCTTACTGCTAATTCTTTTATATGCTGTCTTTCGTCTTGTAGCATCGCTAATAAAATATTTTCAGGATGAGCGAAGAAAGAGTTCGCATCCTTGCATCCTTAATAGAATTAGCGGTTCCAGAAGGAGGCGCTACGTGGCCAATGTACTGAGAATCTGGCTCGGAGAGTAAAACAATATGTTCTTCAGTAATGGTGCTCCTGTGGAACTTGTTATCATGTTTTTCCTGCACAATGGTCTTGTCTTTCCGACCATCAAAATATAACCCACTTATTTTACCATCAGAACTACCGAAGCTCGAAATCTGCCTTCTTTGCAACTCTTCTCGAACTTTTCGGCGATCGCGTCGCAATTTACTTCTATCTATTACTTTTGAGAAATCTTGTTTAGAAATAAAACCAATATCTTGAAGAACTGCACTGGCGATGGTTGATGCTGATCTGTCGGAGACACCAGTCCTGTCACAGGCAGTGGAAAGATTTTTTAATCGATGCCTCATCTGATTTGTTTGTGATTTCGATGTGGATGGCGTGGAGTATGCCGGAAAAAGTGTATAAAAGTCTGGATCTTGAATGCTGTCTGATAATCTTACACTATCATCCGAGGTCTCTGAAGTCTCTGGTGAGGGGCTCAGAGGTTTCTCAACAGTCTGTTTTTGAAGTAATTTATTTTGCCTCATCAGTCGTAATTGCCTACGCTCCAAAGCCTTGGTTGCCACTATATCTTTTGAGCCGATATACATTTTGCGGCTACTTCTCTGATCTTGCAGGAAATCTAGCTCCTTCTTGGGTATTTTCACTAAACATTTACAAAAATCGACACAAATGCACTTACAAACAGCAATATCAAAGAGTCTTTTTGTTGCATCTTCATAAAATTCAGTTTTCTTTTTAGGTACTCGACATTTCTTTAAGCATTTGTACTTGTGATAATACCGGGTTAGTTTAGTTACAATTTGACGTTGAGTTACAATAGGAATAGACCCTTTATTCCACAACGTAATTAGATCAATTGCAATTATTTCACATATATCTTTCACAGAAGGATCTTTTCCATTTGATAACCACTGCAAGTAATTTCTAATCCACAAATAATACTTTATTACATCCGAATAAGTTGGCAACACATTGTCTTTTAATTTTTTTGGGCCACCAAACATAGAACACATTGAATTTTTTCTTGTTTTAGGCATATTAAAAAGAAATCACAATCAAGTTTTCGCAGCTGTTCCAACGAACGTGCTAATGTCTGTTAATTACTGATTGACTGCAGCTGTTGTTACGCAAAATAGTGTCAAAGGGTGGGGGGAAAAGGGGTTATTTAGATGGCTAAAACTAAAATACATTTTGTGACGTTTAAGCTGGATTAGATGATGTGCTTGTTTACTAACAAAATCTGAAAATGCACCATTTTTTGTAGAACTTTAGGGTCAGTGCGCCACCTGAAGATGAAGTTGGAATTTGATGATATTTTGTGTACTTTATAGGGTACTACCAAGGCACCCATTGGTAATATAGGAAACACGAAATTTGAAAAAAAGTTTTTTCACTCCGCCCTAGTGGAGATATCACTTGAAACAAATGTTGTCGGTGGACTCGGTGCCTGCTACAATTGCGTATTTTATTAGACAAGGATAATTTGGGCACTATCTGAGTGACCTGTCATAATATCAAATGACGGAACCGACCCCAGGAAATTACGATGCATCAAGATTTTAAATAATTTTCATTGGCTTACCTATCAGCAATTTGCAATGATCAAAGAATCCTCAAAAATCATAATCAAGTATGGATTCTTTACCGATAGTAGGTGCGATGTAAACAACGTTGATCTTTTGAAATGATCACATGGTGTAACTCTAAGGACGGGTTGTTTTGGAGAATTTGAACAATCATATTTCAACCTTCATTTTCGGGTTCTGTTAAAGTCCTATTCAGGTTCTGTTATTATATAATTATAGGCTAGTTGCTTGACAGAACTGAAATAATAACAAAACTTGATCTTTCTTGAAAACTAAGAAAACTTGAAAATTAACTTTGAAATTTGAAGAATTGTTCAAATTCTCCGAAACAACCCGTCCTAAGTGACCAGCTCAAGCAGGGAGGTTCCATCGAAGCCACAGTCAAGTTAGCCTCATAGCAGCTGGGTGTACTGTACAGGGCCCGCAGATACTTTAATAGTACACAACCGCTGACCCTGTACAAATCGCTAGTGTGCCCCACTGCTAAATTTAGCAGCCACCTCTGGTCCCTCCTGGTAGAAGGGGCATGACACTACATCGTAAAAGCCAAAACCACTTTAATTTGAAACAATTATCATATTTTCATCAAATCATATTTAACATTACTAAATAATATACATACATAGGTTTTTAATTTTAAATTAATTTACTAAACACAACCTTAGATATTTAAAAAAACCTCCTCCTGTAAAATGCAATTTTTACACTAACGAACTTATGCCGGGAAAGTAAAGTATGTCAAAGCGATTAATATTTTGTCTATGTTTATAAGAAAAGCAGGGAGAAAAATAACAAAAGGTCGGTGGCTGAGTTGAAATCGCGTTTGGGTCCCATCCAGGCGTAGTGTGTTCAATTCCTCAGCTGGCTAAGTCCTCCATCACAACACAAGCAACATTTTCCGCTTACTGTGGTGGTAGTAGGAGTCAAATAATGTGCCAACTGCCACACGCAACGGTTGTGTCCACCGCGCTGTTCGCGATGCCAGCGGCACATTATTGTTACCGCTCGTGTAGATAGTTCAGTGAGTGAAGCGGATACCAAATTAAGTGGGCCGCCAATTACAAACTATGCCGCTATTTAAGGGGCCGAAGACCGATAGGTCTCCCAGCCAAGGGGAATCGATAAATATCGGGGAACAATTAAGGCCATCTCATACAGGACCCCACTGAGAGACAGCCTGGGTTCTCATTGCCTCGCAAAACCTGGTCCGCCATCAATAGGTTAAGGTGCTTCCATAGCCGCTGTGCCCACATGATGCACAGATGGGGCCTTAAAGAGTCGGCGATGTGTGAATGTGGTGCGGTGCAGACCACCGAACATGTGGTCAACGGATGCCCGCTCCATTCATTCCCCGGCGGGATTGTTGAGGTCCACATGGCGACGTCTGAGGCCCTAGACTGGCTCGCAGACCTAGATGTCCCCCTCTGACCCCCCCACCATACGAAAGAAGAAGAAGTAGGAGATTTTCAAATATTGTCAGGTTATTCGTAACCCGGGAATGTTTGTCTTTCTTTAAAAAAATTTTAAAAAAAGAAGAATTTCATCAAGTGTCCACACGAGTAAAAATATTGTATCTTACCAGCGAAACAATTTGTGCATTCTCAATTATCTTCTTTTGTAATTCATCCTGAAGCAGCAAATTGTTGGCCACCTCCCCCTGGTGGTTGGCACATCGCTCCTCAGGTTTGTGTTTGCCTTTCTTTGTATTCTTTTGTGACTGAAACAAAGGTGATAACAGCTTTATTAGTGTTCAGTACTAGCTTCATTCAACAGGTGCTGAAATCAACGCGGAAGAACATAGTGTCACAGAATGGTCAAAATAGGTACGACCATTATTTGTTCCATTTGACTTTTGGACAAAAAGCTTCTTATACTGTAGTACATACTAAACTCTACAACAAAATCTGACTCTCATTCACAATAACATTATAACATAAACTCAAATAAAAAGCTGGATACTAAACATAGAGAACAGATATAGAATGGCCGAGTCGAAAACTGAAAACCCCTTGCTTGAGTGGTTATTATTATTTAAAAATATATGAACCTGCATGCAATCGAGCTCATCTTGCAGGACAGAGATCCTTTTGGTTAGCTGCTGGTTCCTAAAGTTCAGGGAATCGATTTCCAGTTCTCCCTTCCGCAAGTTCTTCTCCCGCTCTTTCAGCAGCTCCTTCAGCTCCGACCCTTTGGCCTGTTCATCAAAGATGCCTTTCTTCAACACTTGGACGTGGGACCTTATCTGTTAATAATGTAAACAATTTTCCAATTTATTATTAATTATTTAGTTATGACTAGCCGTGCTCCGCCACGCGTTGCTGTGGCTTAGTGTCTGTGCAGATAGAGAAACAACAGCGGGTGTTGATTTTACATCCAACAGATGGTGCTGTTTTTAAAAAAAGCATGTTTGTCACAGACATAGGAATTAATAGACGAGAAGATAATGGCGAGGGGTAAAATCAACTGTTGAAGAACGAAGGGAGTAAGGCTGACTGTGATTCGTCAATAAATCAATCTGACAGTAAATAGGCATCTCGCATTATAATATCACCATTTACTTCTTAAAAGTAAAATCTGCTTTTGAATGAATAAACATTTTTACATGGGAGCGCAAATTACTACGTTATGAACAAATTTGCGAAGTCCAAATTCGGCAAAAAAATTTGGTTCTATTTTAAGAGTCGAATATTTCGTTTAAGTATTTAGTTAAGACACTTTTATAAATGTTCATAATTTACTTCCCAGCAACCAACCAGCTTTGTGTTTCGCGTCCAGACGTTTCTCGATGTGATAGTATATGTTTCTAAAACTGATCTATATTATACGATGTGAATATGCTTAAAATAAAGTAAAATAATGCTTATATATGGAATGTAATACGACAATTGGGTTTATTCTCTTTTTCACATCTATTTTTACAAGTTTTCATGGTACAAGTCAACATTTTGCCGTGTTATTTCGTAAAATGAACCGATGATGCCTCGACCATAGTTCGCACAAGAATGATGACGTCACGTTTTCAAATTTCACTTGAGGCCATACGCGAGCACAGCCGGCTCCAATGGAACCGGTATGGGGAGTGGGGATAATACGCTTTTAATCACTTAGGGCAGGTCTACTAATATTCATATGTCTATGATGTTTGTCCAATAAACTAAATAGCACTTGGTTTCAACTTAATTACTACAAGAAAAAACTATTTATGTCGGGGGATATGGTAAAAGATGCATAAATAGTTCCATTTTTTTCTCAACGTTAAGTTTGAAGGTTAGAAAATATGCATAAATTATAAAAATAACCCAAACAACCTAAAAACCTATTTTGTACACCTTTACTTAAACACCTGACTTAAATAGTTGTCTCCATTACATAAAATCAATTGTTGTCTTTTTAAAGAGCCTTTGCATTAAGTGGAATTGGATAACTTTACCGATTTGTCTACAACAAAGTGAATAATTTTTTTTTTGTGAAATCACAAAACTCACTACCAGTCCCATCCCTACAACAAACTGAATACTTTTGTTTTTTGTGAAATCACAAAACTCACTACCGGTCCCATCCCTACAACAAACTGAATACTTTTGTTTTTTGTGAAATCACAAAACTCACTACCGGTCCCATCCCTACAACAAACTGAATACTTTTGTTTTTTGTGAAATCACAAAACTCACTACCGGTCCCATCATCATATAAATATATAATTTGGTTGGACCAAATATATTTTAAATACTTCCAGCCTAAAGTACAGTGATTATATTGTAAAATTTAGAAAGTGCCAAGCGGTTCTGACTTATATATTTCAAAATGCCCCTTCACTTATAATGAAACAGATTGGTAAAACCGTTGGTAAAATGATTTGGATGAGAATAAATGATAATTGCAACAGATCCATTAAGCAATAAAGTTTGAAAAAACGGATGGAACCAATCTACAGAGGACCGAGAAGATTTATAATAAACTGGAGAGGCATTCATGCAAGCGGATAACACCGGCTGTTTATTTTAATGAATATGTTTATGAATTTAAATGTTTGTATTGATAGTTCATATTATCAAATCAAAATACGAAACTGTTGAAAATAAATAAACAATAAAAGACAAGATAAAACAGCCACACTTGTAATAGGCACAGAATATGGATATTACACTTGGTTTCAACTTAATTACTACAAGAAACAATGATTTACGTCAGAATCTTTTGTCGATCTATCGTCGGGATGGATTTACGATCTAAACAACATTTAGATGGTAAAAGATGAATTATAATTGCATTTTTATTCAGAGTTAAAAATTTACCTTATAAAACCATCACTTTGCCGCCATGTTGGACTTTTTTTTGTATAGAGTGACACTTGATAAAGTTTCGTTTCAATAGTTGTTTCTCGTAATAATTGTTGAAACAAAGTGTGATTTCCATCATCTGTGCCTAAAAGTGCGGCGGTTTGGGAAATAATTACCGAAAAGACAATAGCATTTTTGGTTTGAAATAGTGCACAACAAGAGAAACTCTCAAAAGAGAAATTTGCATTCCTCTCATTGAGAAAATACCTAGTGTCATTTATGTATGGAAGTCAAATTGTGTTTGATAACGCAGTATTATCGATTGGCGGGTAGAAACTAAACGTATGGGAGGATATAGATTAATTGGCACATCGTTTGAAGACAGTCCGATAATGATGCACTACGCCCACCAGTATAAAGTAATCCCTATAATAAACACACGAATCCGCACCACTACAAAGAGAAAGGCCTCCCGAAAATAAAAATTCGAACTCGCTTACTTTAGAATATTCAGAGGCCAACTTTTGGTATTTGGTTTGCAGGTCACCGGACGGAATGCCTTCCATATTTTGCACAAAACATATAAATTAGTATTTACTGAGAAGACATCTGTCAAACAAACATTGACATTTTTGACATCCGGCGAAGGAAAATTTCACGTCTATTGACAATTTGGTTTTGTCTATGGAGTTCATTTTTAAATATTTTTTAGCAAATAAATACCATCAAAGTACTCAAATATCCAAATAATTATGAATCAGGAGTTATTTCATTTTGAAAAGGTAAAAATAAAATATGGTTATATCAGTATTAGTGATGGGAGTGATCGATATATTTATATAATCGATTTTTTTTAACCGAAACATCAAAAGAATCGAATGATCCATTCGAATGAATAGCTCGGAGTGCGGGAGCAATAGCTACGGACAGGGGCAAAAATTTTTCCGTCGGGGGGGGGGGGGGGGTAGGACTCGAATATATATTCCGGTTGTAATTTATTTTCATTAGTATGGCAATATTTTTGGTAAGCAGGTACTAGCGAAATTTCAATCACTAATTTTCATTCCTGGCAATGATTCCCTTGTTGTCTGCTAGCAACATTAGTATTTTTCCTGTTATCCACGAATTTCAAATATGTATGCATATGCAATTAACATTTTTATAAATAATTAATAAGATTCGAATATCTACATACGTACAATCAAAATATATTATAAAATATTATTATACAAGCTTTTTAAGTACAAAGAAAAATATTTTTATGTACATTATTATTGTGCTGTAATTTTCATTTGCTGTACTTTGATATCTGTTTTATATAATATTGTAAGCTCCTGCTGAATAGCTACTTAGTGTAGCCAGTAGGTGCAAATTCCCATTAATAATATTTATAATGTACCTCTTAATAATAAGATAATAATTATATGCCGTTTTGTTAAAAATAACCTCTAAATCTCATGTACGTTGTAGGCGTCTACTAGAACCCAAAACAAACCATTCATTCATTTGTAATTTGTATGCAATTCACACATTATTATTAAGTAAATAAAGTTATTTTACTACAGAAAGCGTTTCATTTTAATTACTAACTAAGAGACACCGATGTTAATTTCTTTCAATTTCAAATAAATTAAATATATTTGTTCGTAGCATAGGTAGCAGATATATTATGTTTATATGAACGAACACATGTCACTTGATGAGTTTAATATATACTGAATATTGTATACTGCCCGAAGAAGCTACGGTTGTAGTGAAACCCGATCAGCATTAAATATAAAAATGGTGTTTGCTAAGTTATTGGTTTATTTTATTTTAAATATACACTACCCGAATGTCCCGAATAGACAATACATAACCTAAAAATAACATAGGTAGGTATTAAACCTTCAATTGTGAAAAACTATCACCATGAAAATCTTTTACACATAAACTATACCTACTGGAAACGTAAATCTTCACCTAAAAGTATTAATTCATAATTTACAATTCACACACGAGGTTGATTATAACATCAACATGCTTCAGTAGGCAGCCAACAATGTACTTCGTTTGTCAAGCAATCTGAGATATTTTGACATCTCGAAATATAACCTCTCGAATGTGAGAATCGATTTGCGTTTTCGAACGAATTTTGACAGTTTGAAAACGATTATCTCGGACTGAACATTCGAATGATTTCTGACATTTCAGAGCGATTGTTTCGATTCCACTTTCGATGACGTTTCAAAACGATTGTCTCGGAGTTGCATTCGAATTAATTATGACCAATCACAACGCTTGGCTGGCATCGATTATTTCTGACCAATCACAGCGATGAAATTCGATGACGTTTCAAAACGATTGTCTCGGAGTTGCATTCGAATTAATTCTAACCAATCACAACGCTTGGCTGGCATCGATTATTTCTGACCAATCACAGCGACGAAATTCGATGACGTTTCAAAACGATTGTCTCGGAGTTGCATTCGAATGAATTCTGACAATTAATCGAGATATTTCGAATGGTAAAAAAGATCGAGTAAACCATCGATGATTCATCGATTCCGCCCATCGCTAATCAGTATCCAAAATTTCCGTCCGTTTGGCACCACAGAGCTTGATAAAACGGGTTTCAAAGTAAAAAGGTGTATTAGGCCACGGTAAGGCCCTATCACCCTGAGAAAAAGGAATTCAAAGTTTGAACTTCACTTCAGACTTGCATTAATGTCCTTAAAAATTTAGTTTTTTCCACAAATACTACTTTACAGAGATTTTAACACTGATTTCTCTTAAGACTATTATTCTCACGAAGATAACAAAATTTCAATCCAGTCGGCCCCATACAGCCTGAGAAAACGGGTTTCAAAGTTCGAACCCAAGTCTTGCATTTTTTGTGTTTTTATTTAGTTTAAAAAAATTGCATTAATATATATCTAGTATAAACCTTTTAACAACTTATTTCTATTACATTAAGGACACTACAATACATCTAAAACTTATTCTTTATAGTATTTAGGCATAACCCACGAAGAGCAGAAAGGCTTTTAGCTTCTTTAACATCGATATTGATATTGATTCTTGATTTTGTCGTTGATTCCACTTCAGACCACGATCCTTAGTACGATTACAAAATTGTAGAACCAGAAAAAACTACTTTCAAAGTTCGAGCCCAAGCCTGGCATTGATGTCCGTAAAAATTATGATTTTTCCACAAATACTACTTCATGCGAATTCAGACCACTTCAGACCATCATCTGATAGTATTATTACGCCAACGTCTGGACGGTTTCGGCCCTTTGGTTGGTCAAATTCAAATCTTATGTTTCGGGTTAATTCCTTGTCTGAACTGATAGTATTATTACGCCAGCGTCTGGACGGTTTCGGCTCTCTAATTGGTCAAATTCAAATCTTATGTTTCGGGTAAATAAATCGGGGGTCTGCAGGCAAAAAACGACCACTATGCCTCTCAATTTTAACGGACCGTAAGGTTAATTTCGGTTTGCAGGCGACCGGACCCAAAAAAATAATACCCGTTTTCATGCTGAAATAGGATCGCATCATGTGATTCGTGATTTCTTAAAAAACATCGTTTCTGCTGATATAATTTTTGGATAATATCGAAGTAAATATGTTTAGAAAGTTAAAAATCCATTGGTTTTTATATTACTATGAAAATTATCCACAATTACGTGAAATGTTTGACGTTTGTAAAAAATCACGCGTTCTGAGTGGTTTTGAGCATGTTCTAAGGCACATAAATAAACCAATCAGCTGAAGCATAAATAAACCATTCTGAGGTTCCTTGAAAATGGCCGATACTATAAGCCGATACACTCGGCAGGTGATTGGTTTATTTATGCTCGGCAGGTATGGCAGGTATAGTTTCACGAATATAGACATAAGAACGAACCAAATGACTGGCGCGAATATTTAAATATGCAGCTAACAATACACATAGTTATGCAAAATTATTTGACCATTAACAAGCGTTTAATAAGAAAATTTCTTCTGGAAACTTATCACTTTGTGATGGCATTATTTATTTTATTAAAACACAAATAACTTTTTTTACATCACTTTATTATTTACAACATTCGAAGTTCACCTCATCAGAAGTAAGTATACACCGAAGTCAAAAATTAAATATAGATTACAATTATAGTAGGTACTACAAAATGTTATTTTTCTTTATTTCTCACCAATTTTAATTTCTATATTTGCATTTGGTTATATTTAATCTATTATGTTTTTATCTTAGATTTTCTTACTATTACTTTTTATCTGTTTATTTTTATACTTTATTAATTAAGTATTTTATGTATGACTACCACAACACAAGCATTAGCCTAGTTTGATAGTCAAAAGAAAATGTACTGAATCATCATGTAAATATTTATTAAATATTAAAAAAATTAAAAAAATGGAAAGAAGAAGTAGAAGGAGGGGGGAGGGGTAAGAGTGGGCATAGTAGTTTGTTTTTAAATGCGTATTAAAAACGGTAGTTGTAGGTAAAGAATTACCATCAGTTGGAGTAAAATTAACACCTTTTAATTAGACCGACTGCTAATCTCATCGCACAATTACGCTCCTTTTATACATAAACACTGGTACAATTAATCAATATGTAATAATCTATTATTTCAGTCAACTTTGTTATAACTATCTTTAATTGTTGTGACAATCTATACGATATTGATTTACCTTATAGACATTGACGGTTGTAACACATATTTAAGCACTGCAAGTCTCCTATGATCAGATTATATTAGATACGGTAACAGTTAATATCAGTTGTAGACATGTAGTGAATAATAGTGTTTCATTTGAAATAATCCATCACAAATTCGTAAAATTTCATTTATTCAAACAACTGTCATTTTTATTATGCCTAAATTGAACATGTTATTGTTCATTAACTCCTTCCTGTTCCGTGTTTTAACAATATATACTCACCCTCTCTCTGTGAATGACCTATTTAATGTAACTGTTGTTAGTATAACTTAAACTGGGCGAAGCTCAAGTGCCGCCCGCAGGGCCTAGCAGCAAAAAACCCGGTTTTTAACTGATAGTTGTCATAATTGTTCCAAAATTCCAGTCCGTCCGGCGCCATAGAACCTGCGAAAACAGCTTTCAAAGTTCGAACCCCAAGCCTTGGATTTATTTATTTATATAAGTGAGTACAGGATGTTATATAAATACATATGGTTACAAAATATATTTATGTTCGCAATCTCACCAATGAAGAAACTGGTTCTTGTGCTTGGTGAGCGAGTTACACTATGCCCATAAATCGATGATTTTTCCACAAATGTTACTTAATGCAGATTTTCTCATTGATTTCACTTCAGACCATCATTCTTAGTATGCCTCCAACATTTTTTTTATTTGCAAAATTTTTTGATACACATATTAGTACATATATAATTATACCAAATATAAGACAGTAACAAACAAAATCCCACAAAGGCGAAGCCTGTGCGTGAGCATTATAAATTATGTTTACAAAACAGTGGTGGTTAAATAAAGAAAAAAATATAGTACCTAAATATAGATAGATGAATGTGATTTTACTGGAGTTTCTGTGAATTTAATAAAAAAGTTGAAGTTCAATAGAAGTAAAAGTAATTTTAAAAGTTAGCTAATGGCATATTTTAGGCATCATAGGCGTAGTACAAATTATAGAAAAATGTTTCTCGCTTGCAGATTTTTTCTTACCCAGCTTTTAACATTTATTTCAATTTTTTTTTTTTCCGGCTTTGCCAGCCCTGAGCCATACGGTCCCTGGATTGAGTAAAATTTTGGCGCTTCTTATCAAAACCAGTAGATGCCTAGTTGGGTGATCCCTGTAATCGATAATATATGAATCCTTTGTATTTTTGTGTTTCGCAATTATAAAAAATTATATTAAGTTAGGTTAGGTATTATCAGTGCTTTTGCGCCTTGAGTAGGCACCCGTGAGAACAGGCTTTTCTATGGAATAGAAATCCAAAGTTGAACAGACTTCAACTTTAGTTCTGTAAATTGACCATAGAGGCTAGATAGCGCCATTACTCAATTATGTTTTAGCATTTTGAATTTGACAATACTCACAAGGAAAATGTCTATTTAGAAGTAATTTTATTTATTTTTTTGCTGATTGTATGTTAGTTTTACATCTAGGAACATGGAAGGATCTGTGCATGTGCGCACTTGTAAAATTCTCAGGAACATAAAGGGTATTTTTTATTGAAACCTCTGGATTTGCTGATATGACCATTCATTATCGTCAAAACAGCTTTCCTTCTGTTCTGTGGCTACTAATATTCAGGATTCCAGGATAACCAGGGATAGTATCAGAAATCTCTAAAATATAAATATTTTAGAAACTTATTTTGTATAAATTGGCCACATCAGTTTTCTTTCCGTGATATCCTTGTAGTATATCGTCGTGAAGTAATTAATAAATCCAGCTTCACTTTATAATGGATCACGTTTCACAATGTAAGGATACGACAGACACCAAACGTATCACTCATAACCCCAGAATAGCAATGATGAAGCACGAAGCTCTCTTTACCAACCTAGTGCTCACACCCATTCACACACACACAAATTTCAAGTCGGTATAGATTTCTGGTAATGGAGGGAAGTAAAATAAACAATATAAGTTTAAACTTTTTTTATTTTTTTTAAGCATAAGCTTTACATTTTAAAAAAATATGATGTTGTCAGATTGCAACAATAATTATCATTATAATGTGTAACCAGTTAATTCAAAATCAATAATGTATTGATTTTGAGAAAAGGCCGTAGAAAGAAATACAAGTCATTGTGGCTAACCATTAAATTACATAGATATAATATGTTATTTACACACATAAGTAACATACATATTATTATTTATAAAGATATAACTAGACTGCTCACAAAAATTATGAATTTAACAGCTTATATGATGAGTGGAGATACTAATTTAGTAGGTACTTATCTAACAACTTAATATTAAACCAGGTATTTTTTAAATATTTAAACAGCTAGGTAATTTATACAATACATGGCAGCAATCTATGGGTGAAGGAGGAGAGCTTTATCATGGATAGCAAAAACACTAATAAAACCATTTAATAATTGCATGCATGTTTATAACAACACAGGCTTGTACGGATAATTGGATCAACCAATAATAATAATAATAATAATAAAAAAACACAAAAGGTACCAAGTTTCTAACAATAAAGCGGATTAATAAAGCATGAATGCTGTCTTCCCTCAGAAGCAACTATATCTCTTGATGAGTCAAAGTTGAACATACATTTAGAAGTACGATAGTTCCCCGATTCCAAATCTTCTTTTATACAAAATTTGAAATCTTTTCATAAACATATTATAATATTTTTTTATGACTTTTAGCCTGTTAGACGACCTCTCTGATTATTAGCAAGAGAGAATATGATGGTATACATTTGTAAAAACGAAAAATTAACCACTATAATACTAATTAATGGTGATGTATGTATGTAAGTTTAACTGATATCAGTAAGTCTATTCTAAAACATTATTGAAAACACAGTGCTCTTTTCTACAAATCGTTTCGAGTTCAAACTACATATTTGGTGCCAGTGATTCTAATATGTGCCATGTTTAATGGTTAGAAAACCCCATCCAACTGTAAAATTTTTCGGTACAATACTGCCATGGAAAAAGGGATGATTAATAATTATGATAAAATAAATAAAGTATTTGTAGATAAAATATCAATGTATTAAAAACTTGTACGAACATCTTGTTGTGCGGTCGGGCTATTTCAACTATTGGAAGTGGCGTTATTGTGACAAACTGTTCATACAGCCTTTTATATGTAAGCTCGTTGTTGGACAATCCTGTTGTCTTATTAGCACTGTGACATTTATTAAAGCTCTATTGAAAATAATACTTCACTTCAAATTCCCAATATTGTGAGTAGAATGATGAAAAAAATAAAATTTTAGCAGCCATTTAAGATGCCTTATTTTGAAGAGAATTTATTAAAAATACAATACTGTTGGTTGACTTTGCCTCAATAGACCTAAGCAACTTTAAAATGGAGGAAACTTTTGGCAAACATTGAAAACAGCGTCAGATGTTTGCATGTTTTATGCCAGTCATGCTTTTCATTCATCACAAAGTGGACAAATTGCAGATCTTTGAAGAACAGTGTCAAATTAATAATACATACTGCAAATGAAAACACTTAAAAGTAAAACAAAGTTGTGTAAGATATGGTTTAAGATTCTCATAGCCAATTATTAGGCTGGTTGACATTTGGTTGACCTTTCTCTTTCTTCTTAAGTCAACTTTTCTAACAGTCCTCTGCATCTGCTGTGCACGCCAATCCAAAGCTTTACCTCAAGAATAAGGAGGAATTACCACAGCTAATATATAATATAATATTCAAAGCCAACCAGCTTAACTTTCATGAAAGATAATACATTACGTTAAAGCGATACAATTATTATTCAACACATTAAAATACCACTTCAGACAGATAGAAATTAATTTATCTATTACAATATTTGAGTTCTTTTAGTAAAATCAGAAAATATTTACTCTCAAAGTAACAAATCCTTCTCTTTAAATGATAATGAATTAAAAAGGCGTAATATTTAAATCTATGCTAACAATTCTAAAGAAGTTTTGTATGTGGCAGCTAAACTTACCACAAATGGGTACAATTTTAACAAAACCAATTCAAAGCAAACTGCAAAACATCAATACATAGTGTAAAATAATAAAAGATCAAATAAAATATTAGGCACTTAGTAATAATTTAGAAATAATATTTCAAACAGCCGCCATTGAAATTATATACAATGTATATTATTAGGCTAGCCCAATATTTACAATTATCATTTAGTTTTATCATAGAGTATGTTGATTAGTTCAAATTTGTATGAAGGTTAAATTTACCCATTAGTGGTATGCCCGTATGCCGCCCCGGTATCCCCATATTTCCTACAAATAATTTATTCATTTTTAACACCCAGTCCCAATATACATACATTGCCAAATAAGTACTATGTATTTATAATAATTAAAATGCTCCAAAAATTACACATTACATTGAACACTTTCAGTAATTTGAATGAAAACAATCATGTAAACGTACCCAACACTCAGGAAATAAACATTCACATGCTGTGTTACCATACATCTCATATTATGTTTCCAGTATACACATATATTTTTAGTCATAAAAAATTACAAATATTACAAATGTACACGTTATATAAGTGTTTGAATACGGCAACACGTAAATCTTCTTTTAGTCCTTATATAAATTTCAGATATAAGTTTCATATAATTATCACAAGTTAAGTTTAAAATATGCTTTAACAATAACTGTAATGTCATTACCATTTACCAATTTTTTTTATTATACAACAGTTTAAATCTAATGGATGATTAATTGATTCAAAAATTAAAAGAAAATTTAATGACGTGATGATAGTATAAATTCCAATACTTTTGATGCAATAATAATAATAGGATTAATTATTTCTTATGTATTAGTTGGAAATTGAAGGAAAGCGCTACAATAATATTGAAATGAAAGTTATGGTAATTATATCCATAACTGCTGCACTTTTAGGCACAGACTATGTAAATTAAACTTTGTTTCAACAATTACTACAAGAAATAACTATTTACATACACAAAATAGGTTTAGATTGATACGAAACTTTCGCATGTGTCCCAATGTACTAAAAAAGTCCAAAATGGCGGCAAAGGGATCATTTTATAAGGTAAATTTTGAACTTTAATTGAAGAAAAATGGAATTATAATGCATCTTTTACCAACTCTCCCGACGTAAATCGTTGTTTCTTGTAGTAATTAAGTTAAAACGAAGTGTAATTTTCATAATCTGTTCCTATTAGAAGTGCAACGATTAGGGAAATATTTACCCAAGTTATGAATGATACGAAAATAAACTAGTATGTATTATAAAGTATAAATAAATACTGCATGTTTTGAACACCAGCAAAGAAGCCTCAAAGGTTTGTAGAATGGAACAGAATGATTAAATCTTCTACATTGACACTAGATCTGTGGACAATAATAATTATTGCCAAAAAATGACAACATTAAAATTTGTGTGAGAACTACAAACATAAAAAAATGTATCTTTTTATGGTTTAAAACAAAGAATGTAATCAAAGCAAACGAATCATCAAACAATATCATCATCATTCAATAGCTAGTATGTATCGTCCCACTGGGAAGGACAGCGGGTATGCACATTAGATGTGTCGTAACAATATTGCAGAATAGAGATAATGATATCCTGACAAATCTAGGCGTAAACAAACAACACTTAAGGCAAAAGGAGCGCACTGCATGCGCCACCTCTTCAAACAATCCAATGATCATCGATACAAAATTAACATACCAGAGAAGCCTCTCATAGTACCAAACAGTCCTTAAAATTTTTATTTTAAAGTACCGTTGCATGACTTTTTCAAAACTTGTCACTGCATGCTTTTGACGCACAAAAAGAGGTCCAGGAATCTCATATATTCCGTACCAATGCCAACAGTACAATATTCCTTACACATAAAGATAAAATGCATAATCTTCCCAAATACGATTGTATATTTTAATTTGTTATGTATATTAATGTAGTTCCGTTTAATTTGTTCATATGTATAACGCTCTGAAATGATTCAAAGAGAGTTCATTCATTGTGAAGAGTCGTACAATAACAGTGATACACTTTGTATATTTGGCAAGTACTCGGAGCACAGAACGCGCTCGGAAAGGAGCAGTACATATAGCCAACTTGACATGACACATCGTGACTTGACACGACGCGGCGAGACCTGACACCGAGTGCCGAGACTTGACAGTGCATGACGAGACTTGACACTAAGTGGCAAGGAGTTAACACGACGTGGTGAGACTTGACAGAACGTGGCGAGACATGACGCGACGCGGCGTATAGGACGCAACGTGGCGTTCTAGCGGGAGCACTAGCACTTATTAACGTCAGGCGGCGTGGGCAAGAACTCGTCAGCCCGCTTGTGGTCGATGAGCGCCTTCACCGTGTACGAGTCCTGGGGCAGCTCCGACTTCTTGCGCAACAGGGGCTTGTCTTTGTTGCGGGTCTTCTTGGCCTAAAAATAAAATAATATACATAGGTATTAATGTTATATGTTGTATTATGTTAGGTTATAAATTAACGATGGTGCGCAGAAACTCTAGTTATAAAGAAAATAGTGCACTGTAATCTTATAATCAATTCAGTAATGGATAATGTCCACACTCTTGGGGTCTTTCCGAGGAATAAACAGAAACATTCCAAGGTCAAAGTAGAAACATCAAAATAGCATAATTAATGAGCACAGCAGTAAATATATGTAAAGGCACACCTTCTACGGTTCTGCAGCAGAATTAGCCCCCCCATACCCAATTTCTACCTTTTTTTAGTTTTTTAGTTCTTAAAAAAAAAAATGTAATTTTTTAAGATAATATTTATACATTTGTTATGTTGAAACGTTAATTATATGAAATTCCCTCGAAAGAAAAAAATTGCAAAGTAAGCTCCGAAAATTATTAAAAACAAGTTCTGTTCTTAATATGTTTTAGCCATGAAAAATTTACAGTGTATGTTTAAATGCAACTAAAGAATTTGTTGCGAGATTTTTTCTCAATTTCAAACGAGTCGAGTTTTATCAAATATTTTCCCAATTTTCGCTCAATTGTTATTGTTATTTTTTTTGTATTTATATATCTCCCTTTCACACCATCTTTGAACGCTTATTACGGGGCCTTAACTGAGAGCTTTAAATTGCAGAGTGATTTTTTTAATAAATGTGATACAACAAAAGCAGTGTCAGTGGAAGAGTCAGTGGGCTATGGCATCCTCAATTAGCGGAATATTGATATCTGGCTATTCAGATCTGCGCACTTAACAAAGCTAAAGTCGTGGAGGCTTTCGCCATTTGGCAAATTTTTCGAAAATCTTCGCACCCGCCAATAGGCATGTGCATCAATATAACTCTCAGTGTTCATCAGGCAACTCTCACGACGTGTTGTGTTATGCTGGCTATGTGCTTGAATGAATCAAAAATTGTTGTCCACGTTCGGTTTTTGACTATGTACTCTAGTTTAAAAGTAATAGTGTGCTGAATAGGGATATAGCTTTCAAAATTTATATATCGTAGTTTTCCAAGTCTTCACTGTCCAGGAATGGCAATGAACCTGTTAAATTATAACCAGCTGTCAGTATAACAGTCATGCTTTTAACTAACAAATGAGTTTGAAGTGATTAAGGCGTCGTTCGATTACAGAGATTATTACTAAAATAGCGGTAGGTACCTCTCGGGCTTCCGCCTCCAGCTTCTCGGGGCTGAGGTCGTTGGAGTCCAGGCCGTCCAGCTGCAGCGGGTTGAGATTGGCGGGCGCCACGGTGGGCGGAGCGGGCGGCGCGGGACGCGCCTGCTGCTCCACGCGGCCCCACAACTCCTCGCGCTGGTGCAGTCGCTCGCGCTCTCTGGTGACAAACAAACAAACAGCACATGATTCATTTGTTGACATATTCATTTAAAAGAACCAATTAAACCTTCTCCCAAACTCTTGTGCAAATGTGTCGACTATGTAACATCTACTGTTGCGGCAAGATTCCGGACATATTTGGCGATAGCATACAAAACTTTACTAAATATCTCGAATCTCTTGTTTACACTCGATCCAAACTTTATTGTTTCTTATTTTTGTTGTTGTTTTACATATTTCAAATTTGGTAGGCGGGAATGGGTACCGCCGCCCTGGGAACCATTTATTGGATGACCAACACCTCTGCCACAGGTCACCCCAAGTGGTTCGCTACGTTTGGTGACTTAGCAGGGGTGCCCGGGTTCATGGGTTAAGGTTTGCCCGGGTCTTGGTGGCGGGTGCGTCGGCCCACCTTCTGCGTGGCGGGCCGGTTGGGAGATGCTGGTTGAGGGAGACCCTTTACAACCGGTTACCGCTGTCCGGGCCGCTCGATAGTACAGGGGCCCGACCCTCAGGCTCACGACTAAGGGTGGGCTGCCCCATCAGCGAGTGAAAAAACCCCGCCACTGCTGTTGTGCCGGTTCGTGACCGGAGGGGACCCAGCAGCAGCGTTTGGGGCGCATTGGATGCCCTCTCCAGCCGGACTCTCCCAGCCTATCGCCTAGCACCGCAATGGGTGGGCTGGAACCAAACGCTCATCACTCCTGGACAGCCTGAACCCCATATTCCTACCCACCCCTCATACCTTTCCTTTCCAGACCTTTCCTTTCACCTCCTACCCTTACAAAAAAAAAAAAAAAAAAATTAAATTCATGAATATACAACACAACAATTTTAACATCATTACAGCGGCGAGTAGCAGGCGTCCCCGGTGCGGGCCAAAACTGTTGGTAAATTTTGCCAACATTCGCGGCCTGCACACTAATTTAAATTCCGTCCATCACCATCTTTTGTCCCAACGTCCCAACCTTCTTTTCCTATCCGAAACTCAGATAGCCGAGCCGCCAGACTCCTCCTATCTGGACTGCCCGGGCTTTACCCTCGCAAGCAAATTCCGACTGAAAGGAGGAGTCTGCCTCTATAGTCGAGCTGACGTCAACTGTGTGCGACTATTGAGTCTGGAAAACTCCAGATTCGACGTAATGTGGGTGCGCGTCAATCTTGCCAGTACGGCAAGATTCTACGCATGTTTATACCGCTCACCGAACCATAGCGAATCAGACACTTCCGAGCTCTTCAAACATTTGAGCGATACTATTGATGATCTCTTGCCCCGCTACCCTTCGGCCGAGTTTGTTGTTCTGGGGGACTTCAACGTTCATAACGAACCATGGTTGAAGTTCTCAGGCCCAACGGACTCGGCTGGCCGACAGGCGGAATCCTTTGCCATTTGCTACGGATTAGAGCAATTGGTTCAGGAGCCTACAAGGGTTCCTGATGTCCAGACTCACCGCTCCAATCTGTTAGACCTATTCTTAACTACTGTGCCACACGGTTATAAGATTGACGTCACAGCGCCTCTGGGATCATCTGACCACTGCCTAGTGACGACATCAATCCCCGTTAGCCTCAGACCAACCAATGAGAGGCTGAGGAGAAAAGTGTGGCACTATAGGTCAGCAGATTGGTTCGGTATGCGGGCCCATTTCAATGCTTTTCCGTGGTCAGCTGTTTGTTTTCGGACTTCGGACCCTTCAAGATGTGCCCAGGAGATTGGTGAAGTCATCAAATCGGCGATGGATGGCTTCATACAATCGACTACTAAAGAAACTGGTGTGGGCTCAAAGCCGTGGTTCAGTCGACAATGCTCCGAAGCAGTTCGACGAAAAAACGCGGCTTACCGAGCCTACAACACATCTCGAACGCCCGAAAGCAGATCAGCATACAACAAATCGGCAAAGGAATGCAAGAGAATCATCAATAGATCAAAATTCGAACACGACCTGCAGATCAGCAAAAAGCTGGCTGCCTGCCCGCATGGCAGCAGAGCATTCTGGTCGCTTGCGGGCTCAATAGGTCGAAATTTTTGCAAACCCAGTTTGCCACCTCTTACCAGACCTGACGGCTCACTAGCAAACACCGCCACCGAAAAGGCAAACCTTTTAGGGAAAATGTTTGCGGAAAACTCGACCCTCGACGACGGGGGTGCTGTTCCGCCGTCGGTTCCTCACTGCGGCTTCTTTATGAAAAAGCTGAGGATCCGGCATCGGGATGTACTCCACGTCATACGGGGGCTCGATGTTAACAAAGCTAGTGGACCTGATGGAATACCTGCCCTGGTATTGCAGAAGTGTGCTGCGGAAATAGTTCCAGTTATGACAAAGCTCTTCAAAATGTCCCTGAAGTGTGGCACTGTGCCCTCTGGTTGGAAAAAAGCGGTAATTCACCCTATTCCCAAGAAAGGTGACCGCTCCAACCCGGCCAACTACCGCCCCATAGCGATCACATCAGTTCTGTCCAAAGTGATGGAACGTGTGATCAACGACAAACTGCTCACATACCTCGAGAAGAACAAAATTATCAACGACCGTCAATACGGATTCCGGCGGAACCGCTCGTGCGGTGATCTTCTCGCGTATGTGACGCATGTTTGGGGGCGGTGCCTGGAACGTCACGGTGAGACCCAAACGGTCGCACTAGACATATCCAAGGCCTTTGACCGGGTCTGGCACCGAGGACTTGTCAACAAATTGCATTCTTACGGACTTCCCGCATCCCTGTGTACGTGGATTGCCGACTTTTTAAGGGATAGGTCGATTCAGGCGGTTGCTGACGGTTTCACCTCTTCCTCGCACTCCATAAATGCTGGCGTCCCACAGGGATCGGTTCTGTCTCCGACTTTGTTTTTGTTGCACATCAATGACCTTTTGACATGTGCACCGATTCATTGTTACGCGGATGACAGTACAGTTCATGATAGCTTTTTGTTTGACAAGCCCCCAAAGGGCACACAAACTCCAACGGCTCGGAGGGCTTTGAAGCAGAGAATGGACGGTTATCTCGAGAGTATTTCCTCCTGGGGTAAAAATAATCTCGTCGAATTTAATGTTTCAAAGACCCAATCCTGTCTGATTACGTCTAAAAGGGATCCAAATGATAATCTAGTCTCCTTCAACGGAAGCAATCTTCCGAACAGGCCTTCCATTGATATGCTTGGTGTAACTATAAGTGACCAGCTCAGGTACGGGGGCTCCATCGAAGCCAGAGTAAAGTTGGCCTCTCAGAAGCTGGGCGTACTGTACAGGGCCCGCAGATACTTTAATAGTACACAACTGCTCACCCTGTACAAATCGCAAGTGCGCCCTACTGTCGAATTTGGCAGCCATCTCTGGTCTGGAGCCCCAAAATACCTGAAAAAAACCCTTGACTCTGTGCAGAAACGGGCGGTCCGTTTGATAGATTCCCCAATCTTAACAAGCGGACTGCAATCTTTAGAGCACAGGCGTCAGGTAGGTATGCTGTCCTTGTTCTATCGGTATTACAATGGAAGATGCTCTGAGGAACTAGCGTCATTGATCCCTTCGGCACCGGTGCGTAGTCGGGATACACGCCAAACGCGTGCCCAACATTTGTACACAGTTGACACTTGTCACATGAGAACGGGTCGCTTCTACGATTCGTTCTTAAGTTCAACAGCTCGGCTGTGGAACGAACTGCCGGCCTCTGTGTTTCCTCCCTCCTACAACATGGGACTCTTCAAGACCCATGTTCACTCCTTCCTCTCCACAAAAAGACCCTCCACACAGCATCCCCAAAGATGACATAGGCCCTGAGGGAAATTATTTTCTTCAGGGCCTCCTGTGTGGAGTAAATATAAAAAAAAAAAAAAAAAAAAAAAATATGTATTGTTTTATTCTTACATATTGTTGTACACCGTTATTGGATGGTTGCAATTTTTTTATGTTAAGGGGGGGCTAGGGTTTTAAATTTTTTTTAATTTTTTTTTAAATAAATGCTTAATATGTTAAGAATATTGTGTTCAAATTTCAAGTTGATTGGAGCAAAATTGACGAAGTTACGAGTATTTTTATACCTGTCGGATTTTAATCCCTACCCAACCATACGTATAAGCCGAGCAGAGCAGGAAGCTGAGAGACAAACTAAAGAAGGCAGGATTCGTCGTAGACAGGAGCAAAAAGGTGCTTTAGACATCATGGATGATAGCAACATCCTTTATGGACCTGGCATTGATGATTCAGTGTGAGGTAAGCCGATAAAATTTGCTTATAAACGTTTAATACCAGATTTTTTAGTGTTCAAAACTTTATAGCGTTTTTCCCACAACTCACGTTTTCAAAGTCGGTGACCGTCATAACTTCAAAACTACTGCACCGATCCTTTTGAAATTTTGAAAACTATTTCTGTACATAATTTACGAGGTAACGCTGGAGAGTTTTTTTCAAATTTGTTAATAATTATTATTTTACAGTAACAAATTAGCCGATTTTTTTCACTAAAAATAGCGTTTTTCCCTTCAAAGTGTTCCAAAAAAGTGAAAAATTAAAATTTCGAAAAACCCTCCCAGCGTTACCTGGGAAAAACTATTATCTAACGAATGAACTTTAATTTTTTGATTTCAGATGACCCAGCACCGAGTTATGAGGGGCACCGCCATTCTACTTTTTTTTGAGACACGTCCGAATAATTGCTGCCATTGCCGTGTTTTTTGATATTTCTCCGTGAAAATTTTATACAACATTCTTAAAATGTCATACTTTACTGTCCTATTAGATTTAATAAAGAAATTTTAAATGTGTTGTCACAAAAAATTCACAAAAAAATGCCTTTTTTCGTACTAATTAACCCTAGCCCCCCCTTAACGTACATTATACAAAAAATTAACAAATGGATTGCAGTCTTTGGAGCAGAGGTGACAGATGCGAATTCTATCCCTGTTCTACTGGTATTTCAATGGAATGGATGCTCTAAAGAACTAAAACCATTGATCTCTTTGCCACTGGTGCCCAATTAGGAAATATGCCATGCAATGGGCGCTTAACACATTTCGGCTGGGTATTTTTTGCACTGGCGCTACCCTGACTCCGGGCGAAAATAGAGGTCCTATCTTCGAAAATAATTAAAGTATTTCAATAAAAATTTCTACGTAGTAACTCAGTATACCCAAGCTATAAAAGTACTAAATGAAAATGGAATATTATTTTAAATGCAACTCAATTAACCTTATTATATATTTATTACGGTCCGCCCATCGGTATTTGCGCAAACTTGCTTTCTTTGAATACGCCCGACATCTCTCGCTCGCTTGCACATAGGAGTTGAGTGGGTGCGGAACAGAGAAAGAGATTCGAATCGGGTTTCACGGTCATAAAAAACCTTATTCCAGGAATTGAAATTATTTCAATAACCACAGACATATGAATATATAGACTAGAAATTAAAGGTGAGGGGTAAAATCAACTGTTGAAGAACGAAGGGGGTAAAGCTGACTGTGATTCGTCAATAAATCAATCTGACAGTATATAGGCATCTCGCATTTTAATATCACCATTTAGTTCTTAAAAGTAAAATCTGCTTTTGAATGAATAGACATTTATACATGGGAGCGCAAATTACTCGCCACGTTATGAACAAATTTGCGAAGTCCAAATTCGGCAAAAAAAATTTCTTCTATTTTCAGAGTCGAATATTTTGTTTACGTATTTAGTTAAGACACTTTTATAAGTGTTCATAATTTACTTCCCAGTAACAACGATGCGCACACTTGAGTCAATTGGTATCAAAACTGGTCAACTCCACTTTAGGTGAATTTTCAGGAAACACCAAAACAAGTGCTGGATTTGACTATTTTTCATACCACAGCCGCTTTTTAAACCGGTTTCTCTTAAAAAATATGCGGATATGACTGCTTTTGAAAAATAAGAACTGTTCTTTTGTTAATAATGAACACAGTTCAATACTTAGTTTATTTTTTTTAAATTTTGGATCTGACCAGTTTTGATACCAAACAACTCACTTGGGAATCGCTACATTCGACCAATGTTTGGAGGGTTGTCACAACCGCTATGTTCCTATTAATAATAAAATATTGAAATCTTTAAGAAATAAAAGTAAAACAACTAAAAAAACAAATGAAATTATATACACACAGTTTTTACCAGCGATTCCTACGAGTATTTGGAGTAAAAATTTGGACATCATTTTGCCGTCCGATGACATTTTTTCAATTAAAAACAAAAAACATGATTTTCTATCACACATCGCCACTCGGTATAACCTAGCGCATTACGTGATATGCACTCCTTCTCGTTCCAGCAGTACCGTACATACGAAACAAGCGCGTACCTAACACGTGGTACCTAAAGCGCAAAAGGCAAAGGCACATCCCTGATTCTTATGCAAACGGCTTTGTATTTTGCGTCCAGATGTATCTCGATGTGATAGTATATGTTTCTACAACTGATCCATATTATACGATGTGAATAGGCTTAAAATAATGCTTACATATGGAATGTAATACGACAATTGGGTTTATTCTCTTTTTCACATCTATTTTTACAAGTTTTCATAGCACAAGCCACCATTTTGCCGTGTTATTTCGTAAAATGCCTCGACCATAGCTCGACGCTAGTTCGAACAAGAATGATGACGTCACATTCTCAAGATTCACGGGAAGCCATACGCGAGCCCAGCCGGCTCCAATGGAACCGGTATGGGGAGTGGGGAATAATACGCTTTAATCACTTAGGGCAGGTCTACTAATATTCATATGTCTATGTCAATAACAAATAATATACTATCCTTTTGTTGAAATACCGATGTAAACGAAAGGCACGAAAATAAATATTAAAAAAAAGACTTGCATTACGATTCGTTAATTATGTACATTTAGTTGGGACCTTTATAAAGAGATTGGTATATAATTTTAATATAAAAACATTGAATAATTCCTTCTTTTCTGCCATTGAAATGAGGCCGGCGCAAAAGGTAGAACTACCCTTCCCGGCCTTAAGTGTCAATCGACTGAACGGGTAGAACTACCTTTCCCGGCCGAAGTGTGTTAGCATTTGTACACGGTTGAAATTTTGCCACATGAGAATGAGTTGTTTCTACGACTCGTCCTTGTGTTCAAAAGCTCAGCTGTGGAATGATTTGCCGGTCTCTGTGTTTCCTCCCTCCTACAAGGATCACTCCTTCCTTTTCTCGAAAAGACCGTCTACAAAGCTCCCTCAAAGATGACACAGATAGCAATGAAATAGAGTTAATTTTAATTGAGGCGTGGCATCATCGGATATCAGAGTCAGGACGCTCTAGTTGTTCAAATAGTAGGACAAGGACTTACTTCTGCTTCTCCTGCTTGTACTGCTGTGTGCACTCATCAAACAGCTTTTGGTTCATCTCCATGAAGAGCTTGAGGGAGTTGTAGATGAGGCCATGGATGGTCTTGTTCCAGTGACTCTTGGAGTTGCGGTAGAGCGCCGGGAACATGATGGGCAGGATGTGCGTGGCGTTGTCGGAGATCAGGGTCAGGATGTACTCGTTGTTCCAGTAGTACAGTGCACGCTCCGCCACCTGAAATTAAGAGATTTAATATTTTAAAAAATCCCAACAAAAGTAACAACCATATTAACCTGTTAACCGAGCGGGACGTATAAATACGTCAAACGTAAACAGTATTGGCTACGGGTAGGACATATGAATACGTCCTTGAAATATATGTTGTGCCCTGGAACGGGCGGGACATATATTTCTGAGCAACAAAAGTACTAGTCATCCGTACAGGTCTCGATGAAGTTGTTTATTTTGAGTGAAAGCCAATCTGGATACATCCAAAATATAATTATATACACAGGCAAGGACACAAATTATGGTTCAAACTACCCACAAGAAAAACAAAGAACAAGAATTGTTTTGGAGTTAACACATGACTTACTGAATAAAGGGTATAGGATTTACTTAGATAATTTCTATACGTCAATTCATTTGGCTAAACTCTTGTGTCAAAACAATACAGACATTGTTGGAACAATGAGGATAAACAGAGTTGGAATCCCTAGAGAAATAAAAACAAAAAGATTACAGAAAACTGAACAAATAGTAAGATTCAAAGACAAACTGATGGTTTTAAAATGGAAGGATAAAAAAGACGTATTGATGCTCAGTTCTATTCATAATGACGAAAAGACAATGATTGAACAGAGAGGAAGAAGGCAAGAAAAACCGAATGTTGTCCTGGATTATAACAAGGGCGGCGTAGATTTGGGAGATGGAGCTATGGTGGCCTACACGGCTGCCCGTAATAGACTGAAAAAATTTTATAAAAAAAAAATTCTACGGCTAATATATGTGCTACTTCAATGCACATGTTATATACAAAAAAAATAAAGGTCATTTGGATCGATTACACTTTTTGTTAGAGTGTGTAGAGAAATTGGTAGATAACAACATCGGGAAAACCCACCCAAAGACATCAACAAGCAGCTCTACACCTAAACCAGCACGCTTAGTTGAAAGGCATTTTCCAGAACAAATGAAAAGCGATACAGGAAAAACTAAATCCAGAAAATGCCGAGTTTGCTAAAAAAAAAGGTATTAGGAAAGAATCTACATACTGGTGTCCGGATTGTAAGGTACCACTATGCATCAACAATTGTTTTAAAATATATCACACGGAAAATGAGTTTTGAATTTTTATGTATGTATTTTAATTTTTCAATATTTCTATTTTTATTTGTGTGCTTTGGTTTATTGTTCTGTAATTGTTACCTCTTTTATATTTTTTATTGTGGATCAAAATATTTAAAAAAATCATATTTTTTGTAAACTTTTTTGTTGGTATTCTTTTCTTTTCTATTTCATTGTAATTTTGTATTTTTCTTTGTGCTTTATATATAAATAAACGAAAAAAATTATTTCATAGTCTTTTCCTTTTATTAGCATAAATAAAAAAAATTATAATATGAAATTATGTCCACCGGGCGTGACATACTGACACGCCCTAGTGAAAGAGTTT
The DNA here is from genome assembly GCA_026573805.1 of Hesperophylax magnus. Classification (NCBI taxonomy): domain Eukaryota; kingdom Metazoa; phylum Arthropoda; class Insecta; order Trichoptera; family Limnephilidae; genus Hesperophylax; species Hesperophylax magnus. The sequence goes on along the minus strand of JAIUSX010000281.1, from coordinate 26,411 downwards.
GTGCCCGTTATATGTTGCGTAAATTAAAACAGAATTCCCCGGTTAACAGGTTAAATATCTTAATGAAGTTTTTCAGAGAGCAAATTTATTCTCATTTATTGTGAAGGTACATATAAACAGCAAATTACATAATAGGGAGTACATCATATTCTATAAAAACTAATAACAATTGAGAATACATATTTAAAATGTGTACTGACTAACTAACCATCACGCCGTTTCCCGCAGGGGTAGGCAGAGAGGACGGACCGCCAAACAACTCGGTCTTGGCACACACTCCTTGCCTCATTCATATTCATACATCATCTCATACATACTCTTATATCCCCGACTTCGGCTACTAATTAAAGTGCTCCAATTAAAATGTGTACAAGTGCTATTATGTCTCATCAGGTCGATATTAGTGCCCTTCGTACCCCACAAGGGAGGAATGGGACACGGTTCCAGGCCCTACCCACAAACAGGAACTAATCTTGTTCACAGATGGGTCCAAGATGGAGGAGGGAACAGGGGCTGGGGTCTGTTTACAGGGTTCCAAGAGGGAACTTAGTATACCTCTAGGAACACATTGCACTGTATTTCAAGCTGAGATAGAGGCCATCTTAGCTTGTGCACAGGAGAACATACGTATCGGGTACAGGAATAAGAACATAGGAATATGCTCTGATAGCCAGGCAACCCTAATGGCACTGGAAAGTAACCGATGCGACTCCAGACTGGTCATGGAATGCAAAAGCATTCTTGAAGAACTTGCCACCATCAATAAAATAATCCTGATCTGGGTACCAGGACATAAAGGAATTGAGGGCAATAAGCGGGCTGATGGACTAGCAAGGAAAGGGGCGAAAGCACCACTTGCGGGATCCAAGCCGGCTGTAGGAGTAGCAGCTTGCCACACCAAAATACATATTGAAAGGTGGGTCAAATCCTGGAACTGGGAGAAATTGGAAAGGGCACCCGGAATGAGGCAATCCAAAGTACTCATAAACGGACCAGACCCAAGGCGAACCAGACAACTATTCAATATGGACAGAAACTCACTGAGGGAACTGGTAGGACTACTAACAGGACACTGCCATCTCAGAAGACACATGCAGTTGTTGGGAATGGAAAACACCAACAGATGCAGGAAATGTGAAGAGGATGAAGAGAATCCAATTCACCTTTGGTGCCAATGTCCCACTCTGTTGGGAACAAGGCTCAGATACCTGGGAGGACACATTGTAGAACCAGAATACATAGCCACATATCCAATGACAACCGGTGAACTTCATTAAAGGGACCAGATGACTGTTAAAGGAATGAGGTAAAATGGGAGATATCCCAATGGGCCTATGGCCTAAGTGCTCACGAGAACTACATGTAAACCGTCTCCGCAAAAGTGTCCTACGCAGGCACAATTGGAGCAGTCCGACTCGCCAAGGCGTCAAGGGGTCAAGGAGCTGATAATACAGCACTCTTGAGCTTTTTACTAGCGCCAGGCGCCGTTAAGCTTAGGGCTGGCCCTAGTTTGAAGGAACCAAATGCTCCAGGGCATGAACAATTTTAAGTGATATTATTTAACAATTTTTCAGACTCCCCTTGTTGGCGCAACTGTGAATCTTCCACTAACACATGTTCCTGCATTTCCTCACCCTGCACTCCCTTATCCAATAACCTGTCCGTGTCTGATAGTTTGGATTACCTACTTGAATGACAATTGCAACATTTTATCGATACCCGACACTCTATTAAGACAACTTGTGAAGTGTACAAGTTAAGTGACCCTCAGTGTATATAATATCGTGTCTGCTAAGAGAACCAGAAAAGTTTACACATGCTCTCACAGGACCAATTCCAACTAAATGTTAGCCGACTTCCCAAGTAGTTGTGTCAATTTGAAAGGTTAAAAAAACAACACACACAATGTGCGACCACACCCCTCTTACCCAAAAAAATTAATTAATTAGAAGTGTAACGTACCTGGAAGTGTGGACTGGACACGCACTTGGCCAGCTGCTTGAAGAGCGGGTCCATGACCTTCTGGAACTCGGCCGGCTCGATGACGTCCAGCAGCTCCTCCATCTCATTCAAGAACATAACCTCCTTGGGCGAGTGCGTCTTGGGCCAGAACTTCAGCAGGCACCTACAATTCAAGTCCCGGGGTGATTAAATAAATCATCATATAGATAGCAACATCACAACACAAAAAAAAGGTGCTTTCAGAAGTAACAAAAGCAAGTAAAAAAAAATAAAATAATAGTAATAATAAAAAAATAAAAACAAAATTATTAAATTAAATTCAATAACTAACTAGTATACACCACTGTTTAATAAAAATTATCAACATGTTTCAAAACACCAATATCAGGATACAATGTATACTATTTTCTATTTATTTATTAAAGCTGTTTTTTGGGCTTCGTAGGGGAAAAGCAAAGTTCGCTGAAGTAAAGCAAAGGTTTGCAGTGCAGTAAATTATGGGCCTTTTCTACAAAGGATCTGAATGTTTCTTTTTAAACAAACCGTCCGGCGTAGCGATGCTAAAAATGAGTGAGGGGGGGTAAATTATAACACATTTGTTTAAATCAACAAAATATTCTTTGTTCGAACTTTTGTTTACCCGATTTGGGATTGGTTTGCAAGTTTTTTATGCAGCCAGCAAATTTGGGCACCATTATAAAAAAAAAGACTAGTAATTCGTAAGCTGATTTTATTTTCTTGGACTAAATAGTGATATGCGAGTTGACTGCATACTGTCCGGTTCATTTATTGACAAATCACAGAAAGGGAGATGGTCATGCCGCCTCCCAACTTGGTTTGTTTCTGCACTACATGTGTCATTAAGAGAAATAGTATTTACCTTATGACGGGCTGGGTTAAAGAAGGATCTTTCTCTAAGAACTGTACAACACAATAGGCCAGTTGGGGATGGAATACTGATAATGATTTCACTTTGTGGAGTGGTAATAAAACCTGGAAACAGAATAATACCAATTATTAAGGTTTATGTCAACAAAATACATGATATTTGTTATTATAAATATCATCAAAAAAGACAATTATTGATGAATCAAATAACCAAATGAAACTTAAAAATTAGTATCAATTTTCAAATATACAATCGATTCCGCCTAACTGGTACACCGTTTTATCAAATAAACCGTCAATTCCGCTTAATTGGTACACCGGGATATTTGGGCCAAAACCAAATATGCAGTCGATTCCGCCTAATTGGTACAACGGTTTATCGGGATAGCCAAATATTTATCCAAAACCAAATATACAGTCGATTATGCCTAATTGGTACACCGGTTTATTGGGACAGCGGGATATTTGGGACAAAACCAAATATACAGTAGATTATGCCTAATTGGTATACCGGTTTATCAGGACAGCAGGATATTTGGGCCAAAACCAAATATACAGTCGATTCCACCTAATCGGTACATCGGTTTATCGGGACAGCCTGATATTTGGGCCAAAAGCAAAGGAACATAAAGCAACTAAAGAAACTTATATGCAGTAAAGCCTTGATAATCTGAACTAATGAAAAACAACATCTGTTCAGAGCCGCAAATCGTTTAGAGTTTAGAATATACATAGTAATTTTAGATAGAAAAATTAAATGAAAAAGCCATTTGCTTAGGAAAACTATATTTAATGAACTTCTAAATCACAAAACACATTTACTTAGTCATTAACTGATTTATTTTAGTCTGACGAGTTATATTTATTGACCAAGAAAAAACTTTATCCCTCAATTTACACATTTTTGCACTATGGTTAAAGTTTTATGTTTTAATTTTGGCATAAGATTCACATTTATAATCTAAAACACGTAGTGAACACAGAGTAGTGTGGACACGGCGTAAGAGCTCTTACGTAACTACAGAAAAACATAGCGTCAGCGGCCTCAGTATGAGGAGAAAGGGGTTGCTTGGCAGTTTGGATTAGCCTGGATACGGATTTTCGAGGCTCTACTGTAATTCAATTATCTGGGACACCAAGCCGTTTAATACGGACAAATTCCAATCTGAAGTAGAAGCAAACAAATTTTAGGTAAGAAGAATGAACGCGCGCCGCGCTACAGGAATTCCGAACTCATTCGGCAGTAATTCGGTAGACTTTGCGCCACGCCAGCTGTTCACCGTCCACTGACATTCGTTAATGTAAAGTTGTTTGTAGTACACTGCCGCAAGTGTAAGAAGTTATTTATTTGGTTGCATGTAATTGTTTGTTCATGATTTTATTTTTATTTGTACCTATCCTTGATGGTTTTACATTTTCATATTCATAATATGTACCCATAGTTAGTAAATAAAATATGTTCCTGTAATTAAACATATTTTATAAAGTTTAAATCACATTTGAGAGAATCGAATAAATGCAATATGACACATAGTACACATTATATAAAAACCTCAATAAATATGTATTTGATTATTGAAGACAATATTAGCGATTCTTAAAAGAAAATTTGAAACAGTAAAATCAGAAAAAGATACGGTCGCATCTAGGACATGAAGCCAGGACCCTCGCCTTGCCGGTTATTTGAAATATGAATTAATTTATTTTTTTACCTTGGTAACTTTAACTATGCTTATTTGGGACAGTCGCTTATTTTGGGCAAAATGTTTTGAGCCCAATGTCTCCCAACTTATAAGATATAACAAAGCAACAAATTATATCTGCTAATGAACATTGCAAAATTAAATGTGTGTAAATACAATTAGTTGTTTATGTATAAAATTGAATGCAGGATGACACAAGTATAATATACATAATTCTTCTTCTTTATGTGCCGTATCAGGTCCCCCCGACGTTGGCGATCACTCTGGAAAATGTCTCTTTGTCTTGCGCTGCCCGGAATAGCTCCTCCACACTTCTAATGCCGGTCCACTCTCGTATATTTCGCAGCCAAGACATTTGTCTCCTACCAGGCCCTCTGCGACCCTCTATCTTGCCTTTCAATATTAACTGGAGCAAGTGATACTTCTCCCCTCGAAGTACATGACCCAGATATGAAATTTTCCTGATTTTTATTAATCTAAGCAGTTCTCTCTCTGCTCTAGCCCGCCTGAGAATTTCTGTGTTGGTGATCATGTCGGTCCATGGGACTTTGAGTATTCTCCGGTGAAGCAACATTTCAAAAGCCTCTAACCTGTTCATGGTATTTACTTTCAAGGTCCATGTTTCACATCCATACTACAAGACCGACCACACATAACATTTTAGCATTCTCTGCCTTAGTTTTAAGCTGATATTATCATTGCAGAAGAGGGATTTCATTTTAATGAACGCAGTTCTTGCTGCTTCAATTCTGCACCTAACCTCTACATCTGGGTCAAGAGTCTCCGTGAGAATACTGCCGAGGTATTTAAATCTTTCGACCTTTTCGACATTGCAACCATTTAACTGTATCACTGATTCAGAGTGATCTAGTCGTCCAAATGTCATCCATTTTGTTTTATTGACGTTGATTGTTAGGCCCAGTTGCTCACCAGCATTATTAACAAGATTTAATAGGTCTTGGAGGTCATCGATACAGTCAGCTAGTAATACAGTATCATCTGCGTATCTTATGTTATTAATGACAACTCCGTTGATCTTAAGACCCTTCTCAGTATTACTTAGGGCTCTTTTAAAGACATAGTTGGAATAGAGATTAAACAATAGTGGCGACAGGATACAGCCTTGTCGTACTCCACGCTGAATGGCAATTGCATTAGATCTCTCATTCCCATGTCTTATTTCTGCTGTTTGGAACCAATACAGAATAATTATATTTAACAAAAGGGAGGAATATATTCATACATCCGTCACTCTGGGACACACTGACCCCCAGATTACTTCCCGCCCCCCCGTACCTTTTTTTCTCAGAACTTCCTCTCCTTCCTTTCCTCAAAAAGACCCTCCACACAGCATCCCAAAATGACATAGGCCCTGAGGGAAATTATTTTCCTCTAGGCCTCCTGTGTGGAGTTAATGTAAAAAATAAAGGTTATTTGAATCGTCTATTTTTCAAAAGAGAAACATTCCCATATCAACAATTATTTTTGTATAAAACGATCAAAAAGCGAGGTGACAATAATGTTTTTAATACATTTGACAATTAAAATTTCTATTTTTTCATTATCAGTTATTTCAGTTCAATTGTTAAAGGAAAAAACGTAAGTATTTTTAAAACTTTTTTATGTTTGCATTCAAAATTTTAATATTTCAATAATGGATCAACAGTGTCAACAGTGGATGAAGCGCTGGCCAGGGACGTGGCCAAGGCGCTAAGATGAAGTCCCGATGGAGTCCATGATTGTACGGGCGATGCCGGGTGTATTGTCCTTCGCGGGGGGCGCACCGATTGTCACTCACGAGATTTGTCCACTGACGGCAGATTGATGACTGACTGACTGCTCGCTGCGTCAGGCTTATTTATACTGTACGGCCGGTGGCAACAGTAGGTAGATGAATTGCAACTAAATCGGAGCCACTCGCTCAGTCTGGGCCTTTCGGGAAGTTTCGGCCGCGCTGTGTTAACGCATAGGCGATAGGCTCGAACCTTCTGGCGAGTTGTCGTAATGTGGACCGACTGTGATCGTATTGTCGCGGGTAGGCGAGTAGATACTTGAAGCAGGTAGGTTGCTTTGTTTTGTTTACGATTTCGGCTGCAAGTACATACCTGCAAGTACGTACCTAAGTAGCGTCGAGCTGCTTATTATTAATGAGTTAATCTGGATTCTTCTTGATGCTACATTTATTTACTTCGAATAATACAATTTGTAAGTGAATTTCATCACTTTTCAAAAACAGTTTTTAGTTTTTGGATACGTTCAGAAATGTTCAATTTATTTGAATTTTATTACAACGTGGAAATGCACACAAATTCCCTCGCCATTTGACAGCATCAATAAGAAACATAAGAGACAATATGGCATTGGCCTGAAGGGTTAAAGAGGGACAAACATTCCCGAGTTATGAATAACCTGACTATATTTGAAAATCTCCTATTACCATCACAGTAAACGAAAATGTTGCTTGTGTCGTGATGATGGAGGACTTAACCGACCGAAGAATTGAGCTCACGACGCCTAAGCGGGAACCCGACGCATTGCCAACTCAACAACTGACCACATATTAATGGATTGATTCCAGGCAATTCAATTCCCACAGTGAATACCAATTTCATTCCTCAGTGTTTTGTTAATTTAAAACTTGTCATCTTTCTTTTTAATTAAAAATATAGAGGAATGGAGATCATTTTTGAAGTGGCTTAATATAAACTTCCAACTTACCCGAAGTAAAAATAATTTGTGTTCTTCTTTTAAGGGCAGCGCAAATCCATTGATAATTGATCCTAAAATTTCTAATAACTCTGCTATTCCATTGTGGTGCTCCGTCTCATATATAAATCTGGAATAAAGAGACAAAAATATATTTAAATAATAATATTAATTTTTTTAGTAAACCTACTGGAATATGAAACCCATTTTAACCGTTTTAGTGCTAATCAATTTTTGCATAAATAAATGTAAATTGCTATACACATATTTAGAGGAAAAAATAATGGTGTCAAATAAACACTCTAATTTAGACAAATATCAATAGATTTTATCAATTCTTTTTGCATTATAAAGAAAAAATGTTTATTAATATGAATACGAAAAAATAAGCATAAAATATCAATTTTATTTCTTTTTGAAATTGAAATTGATCATTTGTTGCTTTAGAAAACACTTTTGTCGGAGGAATTTTGGCAAAATTTGGTGTTTCTTCTGTTTCTGAAGATGAAGAGGAGATAGAAGGCTCACTTTCAATCCTCAATCTTTTTCTTTAATGCATTATAATACTGCTATCGTCACTATTTGTATCTGTTGTTTCACCTCCTGTAGAATCATTAGGAATCGAATCAACGTTCGAAATAATAGCATGTGACATAGTTATTTTTTTTAAATAATATAAAAAAATGGAAAAAAGTTATTTTTAAATGTATAAGAATGCACTCTCGTTACAAATTACGCGCGAGGTTAGCTCCCGCGGAGCACCAAAAACACACTGAAACTCGCAGCGCTTCTGCGCTGAGCCGCAATTTTCGATACAAACGATCGCAGCGCTTTTGCGACGCGTAGAATTCTAACGGTTAATTAATCTGGTGATCAACCCAACAAATGCGCTTTTACAAGGTTAAAATGAAGTTACTTTTTTAGAGGCTGTCTTAAAATTTTATTAGGGTAAATAATACTTCAAAATTATAATGAATAACAGTTATTATAGTGATTTGTTTTTGGGGTATTATGCCGTGTTGCGCTACCTCCTTCTTTAGCCAACGTCCATCATCAGGGCACTGCAATGCTGTCCGGAACGTTGGCTAAAGAAGGAGGAAGCTCAACACGGCATAATACCCCAAAAACAAATCGCTATAATACTTTTGGCCGTGAAAATCTCAAATCAATGTTCAATTGATTCACTTTGTATACACCATTAACAAATATTAAGCGATTTATTTTCATTAATTTTCACTGACTTGGTATTATTATTATTCTAAATGATTTAGTTGATAGTCCGGTATTGCTAGAATTGATAAGCTTTCTGATTCCACAATGTAATACTAGAATTCAGGATTTATTTCAGTGCAGAAATTCTGGGACTAACTACCATATGTATTTGCCCAGAATACTAATGGAGGGAAACAATTATACTAAGTCAGTGGACATCTTCAATTTATCTTTAAACAAATATAAATTGTTGTTAATGAAACAATTCAGTTATGTACAATAAATAATGTATATTTCTTAATATTCTCATGTAAAAGCCCCGAAAAAGGGCGTTAATAAATAAATAAATAAATAAAATTAAAATTACGCCACAGAGTGAATTTGCAATTATTGAAGAAACAATGTTTTTATTTACAAAATAAGAATTAATTTCAAACGACGTTCCCTGTTTTGATTTGAGACAATTGAGACGTAGATATTAAATTGATATTTGAGGTGTAATCAAGCAATGATGCAATTCAGATATTATCCTTTCATATTTAACATCTGATCAGTTAAATCTTTATTTCAAAAAGAAACCTTATAATATGTTTTTTTTAATTTTTAAACACAAGTTTGTAATATTTACCTGTAAAATACATTATTTATTTGTTTACGAATATAAGCTCTAAGGCCCAGGAACTTTCCATATATCCGGTGAAGCGTTGTTTTTAGGAAATCTCTTTCTCTGGGATCTTCCGAGTCAAACAGTTCTAAAAGCTGAAATTGAAGAAAGAAGAATATTAATTTTGTTATTAATCAATTTATCTGACAAATGGTCTAGAAAGCATGACAGTTGATTTCAATTTTATCAAAAGCTAAAACTGACGAGAATCGCCGTTTTAACTCATTCACCGCATTCACAGACTGACATAATATGCAACCGTTTTGGACGCGAAAAAAGGAATATTTGGCTTGGCCCAGCCATTGACGTGGTCGGCACTGAACCAGTTAACAGGTATAGTCAAAATGTCATGTGGGAATGATGTTTTTACTCTACCAGTACTTCAATGGAAGGTGCTCCTAGGGTCGGGCGTAAATTTCAGTAATGGTGTACGGATGACATTCATTACAGGAGAATGGATCGCTTCTGCAATTTGTTCTTGGGAGCTCGGCATGATTTGCCGGCCTCTGTGTTTCCTCCCTCCTACATGTTTTTTCCATGTTCACTCCTTTCTATCCTCAAAAAGACCGTCCATATCCAGCATCCCCAAATATGACATAAGCACTGAGAGAAATTATTTCCCACAGGGTTTATTGAGAAGAATTGATATTAAAAAAAAAAATTGAGATCATCAGCTAGAGTACAAACTTCTGATCCCCTTCAAGCGCCGATTCTCAGCCCATTTCAGCTTTTGATCATATAGTGATCAGCATAAAGTTTAGCTTAGTCTCACAAGATTCCAAGCACCAATTGGAACCAAATCGACCACCATAACACGGGCATGTGCCTAGCATGGTGGTCGAAAAATTCCTCAATGCATGTAACTAATAATTTTATTGAATAAAGAAATTTAAAAAAAAAAAAAAAAAAAAAATTTAATTTAAAAAAAAAAATCCTTACCGAGAGCACAAACTTCTGATCGATGTACTTCTTGGCCTGGTTGCACTGGAAGTCGGGGCACTCGACGAGGCGCAGAAACAGTTCGTAGACCAGCTGCAGGTGCGGCCAGGCTGCCTCCAGCGTGGGCTCGTCCTCCTCGGGGTCAAACTCCGCCCCATTGGGGTTCGACGACGGCGGCAGGGTGCGGAACAGGTTCACGGCAAACTGGAACACGTAAAACACATATGTTAAACAATAGTCTTACTACTCTTACACTTCACCGTTTTTGGGATGCATTTTTATAAAAATTAGTATAACGGAAACGGTTTACATAAATCCATTGAGCACTCGTGGCCCATTGTGATATCTCCCATTTTACATCTTTTCTTTGACAGTAACCCGGTCCCTTTAATAAAGTTCACTTGGGTTGCCACTGGATATTTGACAATATAATAATTACATAGCATTTATATGGCGCAGTTTTGTGTCATTTCACCTCAACACAATGTATCGGGATATCATATACATAGGCATAGGCTTGTTATGTCCCGCCATAACTAACTACCTGGGAAAAAGATTATTCCCATCAGGGCGGGACATTGGCCTATGCATATGGGAATATATTTTGGCGGATGATAACCTTCACGGCTCTGAATGGCCCGGGTTGGGTAAAGAAAGTAAAAAATATACACATACTTTTTACTTAGAGAATTTAAAGTAAATAGTACTTAATACAAGGTGTCCGGGGGTAAAGTGCGCTAACTTCGGGGATTCTACATGATTTTTGAAGTGAATAAATATTTAACTTTTTTAAAATTCCAATTCAAGGTAGTTTTTAGGTTAAAAAATTGAATTGTTTGTATGGGAAAATAAATAAAAATGGAAGAATAACCTCCCGAAGTTAACGCACTTAACCCCCGGACAGCCTGTATGTAGCAATGAAGAAAAACAAAAAAAGCGTGCCTATTGTCTATGTGCCAAAAGGAAGGTAAATTTGATCTGGCTTTCTGAAGGCCTAGGAGTAGAAACGCCTCATATAAATTGACAACATCAGTTTTTCATCACACTTCTGAGAATTGGGGATCTTCAGTTATATGGAGTATATTGGCATATTGTGTGCTGTGAAGATATCCTCAATACAGTCCTTGATAGAGACCACAAGTAAAACCAGAAATTTATCTATTTAAGAAAGACAAACATTCTTGGGTTAAGAATAATCTGAAAATATTTGAAAATCTCCTACCACCACCACAGTAAGCTGAAAATGTTGCTTGTGTTGTGATGGAGGACTTAGCCAGCCGAAGAATTGAACACACTACGCCTGGGTGGGACTCAAACGCGATGTCAACTCAGCCACCGACCAGTCAAAATGGAAAAAATGGCTCTTGATATGTTTAGATACAACTTCTCAATCTTCCCCTACAATCACTTTCATCAGTTTCGTGGTGCATGGCGGGCCGGATCGGGAGAGACCGATTGAGGTAGACCCTTTGACCTATCTGGAAGGACTCTCTCGACCCAATGCCTTGCACCTGTGGGATGTTACTCCTGGATACACTGACACCCATATTCCTACCCACCCATCATACCCTTTTCCTTCCCAAAACTTCATCTCCTTCCTTTCCTTAAAAATACCCTCTATACAGTATCTCCAAAGATGTATGGTGTTAATGTAAAAACAAATAAAATGGTCTAATTTTTGCAACAATTTATAAATATGATAACAGTAACAATAAAAACATCATGTCTTGAATGACACGCTGTCGTTATTAGATACAGTGAAGTCATTTCATACAACAATTTATAAATATGATAACAGTAACAATAAAAACATCATGTTTTGAATGACACACTGTCATTATTAGATACAGTGATGTCATTTCATACAACAATTTATAAATATGATAACAGTAACAATAAAAACATCATGTCTTGAATGACACGTTGTCATTATTAGATACAGTGATGTCATTTCATACAACAAAGACTCATTCGTCACAACAAGTTGACTAATTTCACTTCAACCAATGAAAATCAAGGCTTATTACATGATGAAGGTAGCATTATAATTATAAAAGATGAGGAAAATAATATTACTTAACCTCTCAGGCTAATTTGTTCGCTTTAGGACTCAGCTCATATGGTCGCACAGAAAATAGTTGTGTCTCATACTGTCATGATGAGAAATATAATCTAAACGGTGTTAAGGGACTGGGACACGGTCAAGCGGCTTGATCGCAAGCACGTAGTTTTTTTGTCTATTGTTGTCTATTGTTGTCTATTGTTGTCTATTATTGTCTATGCTTAGCGGCTTGCCAGCCCGCATCAAGCCTCTCCGTCAAGCATGGCCACGCCTTCCTGTCATTTCGCGACTCGCGACTGTCAAAAGTCAATTTTGTGCAAAATGGAATCTGTCAAAGACAAAGCGTTCTTGGCTCTTACGTTAGCTTTATGTTTGAATAAAAATAATAAAAAGAAACGAATTTGGTGTCAAGAATAGTACAAGTTAAGGTACTGCTTTACCCATGAGCATTTGCAAAGTGTATTACAGGCTACAGCTATTTTTTGTATGAATATCTTGTGCGGTATTCATACAAAAAATATGTTTTCTCCATTGAAAATTCAGAAAATTATTTATTCTACAGTTTGATTATTAATGACCTTGAAAACCGCTGTCATAATTATTAAAAAATACTAAAATACTTCCAGAATTTTTAAATTAGATGGATTTCTACAAATTGAACACAAAAACAATAACTAAGTACCTATTTTATAATAATTTTATTCAATTTATATCATTGTTTATGATACGTGATATTTATTTGTCTATTTTCGTTTGTCTATTCCCACAAAAATATAAATTCGCATCAAGCCCCGCCGCCAGCACGTAGTATTGCGCAATGCTTGCAAGCCAGCTTTGGTACACGGTCAAAATGCTTGTCACAAAGTGCCATAGACAAAAAACTACGTGCTTGCGATCAAGCCGCTTGACCGTGTCCCAGTCCCTTTAGAAAGAGAAAACACCACGCTTTATATTCAAATTAAGAAACTAACCACAGAAGAATTAAAATATACACCTCCATGAAACCAAAGGTTCCGACTACAATTTGAGAAATTATTAAACTATTTGAATAATTTATTCATTATTTTTATATGAATCGACAAAACAGTGAGGTGAGGTTTATAATATTTGTCTAATAAAATGCATGTTTTTTTTTTTCATAATTTTGTTTCAGTGTTTAGAAGAAAAAAGTAAAATAATCCAAATTAAAAAAAAATGTATGTTTGCATTCAAAATTAATATTTCAAAAATTATATGTTTATTACACCTTTCAAAAAAGTTTTTAGTTTTCGGCAATTCCATTCACATTAACAATTACTGTAAACATTCCATTTATTTGGATTTTATTGCAAAGGGGAAACACACACAAATTCTCCGACTTTCTGTCAGAAGCAAGAAATATATGATCAGTATGCTAGGGGCCTAAGGCGAGAACACATTCACTGCCAGGAGCTTTTGTTTCCATTGGAATTACATATGATTTGTCGGCCCATGGCATTGATTGGCTCCGAGCCGTTTAATTATGTTAATTTTTTAATAAATTTACCATATTGACAGCCTCCGGGTAGATGGCCTCCGTGAGCACCCCCCGCTGCATGGTGACGAGTTCCACCATTTCCATGAGCGCGCCCCGCTTCACCTCCTTCCACTTCAGGTCCGACAGCGGCTCCGACGCAAAGTCAAACAGCACGCAGCACTGTCGCAGTTTCTGGATGAAGAGCTCCTCACGGTCATTCGGCGACGCATCTGGAAATAAAAGAAAAAGGGATGTTTACATACATGCATCGATAAGTCTAGATAAGGGGGTGTCAATTCAAAACAAAACTCCCCATCTAATACTATCGTCTTTCTTCAAAAGCATAATGTCTTTAACCTCTAGTGTGCCAAGAAATCCAACGTGGATTTCTTCCGTTTGTACCTGTCATGTGCCGGTGAATTCACCGTGACTTTGCTAGAAGCTCACTGCACTTGCCTCGATTTTATGGTATTTTGCACCTTAAAAAATGTTCCAAGTTTGTCATTTTGTCACTTGCAAATATGTTTATTTTATCTGTGAAAAAACGGGTTGCAAAATTCCATGTCAAATACTGTGTATTTATTTACTGGAAAACCCCATATAACCTATGTTTATCGTGATGAACGCTTATTTGGCTGGAAAATATAATAGAACTCGAGCACATTTTTGTACATCTTCAATACATTATATTTTTTTGCAACATTAGGGAGAATTTTTTTTTTTTTTTTTTATGTGAATATTACACCAGTCTCAACTACTACCAACCGTCTGGAGCCAGGGAGACTATAGCATCCCCAATTGGGGTATGTTGTGAGACTGAAGGAAGTTGTTGTGAGGAGATGGGGAAGAGGAAGGTGGGAAGTACCTGGCTACTGATATCTAGCCACCAAACACGGCCAAAACCTTTCAAACATCGTTTCAATTGTGAATGGTGGTCTTACACTAGGGCAATACTGAAAATAATTTTAACAATAATTTTCTACTCTGAAATGTACCGCAAGTATACAACATATTATTAAATCTGAATATGAAGAAGCTATCCTGAGGAAACTGTTTAGTAACCAGGTCTGAATAGCCAGGTACTTCACCACCTTCCTCTACCCTGTCTGCTTTCCAATAAGGAAGTTGAGTGAAAAATATTTTGACTTATAAAAAATATGTTCATGTAGATCAAAAAATATCGATTCTAAATATATAAATATATTTCTATATTATTATTCTTAGAATTAGTTAAACGTTCTTGAAAAAGCATTAAATAGCAATAAACTGAATACGCTCCACAATTGGTCGAAAGAATTCTGACGTCACATGTATTGTATCGTGGCTGTACGTAAAACGCGTCACCGCAATGTCTATGGTGCATCTCTTTCTATTACATGAGAGATGGTCGGTTTATATGAGAGAGGTGTATAGGCCAAACCCCCTTGTTGGCGCTCTCCGGTGCTTATAGAACCGTAGCTTCGGACGCTTTGCCTGTTTTGGCCGGCATATTGCCAATCGATCTAGAGATCAGGGAGGTTTTAACTAAAAAGAAGATGACCAGGGGACTTCCTGCCACCCATCTTGGTGTAACTCTTACGCCGGGTGGAGCCGGGACTCTACCTGGTCTACTTAAACAAATGCGTGAGTTATCACTCAAGGAGTGGCAAACTCGGTGGGATAGATCGAATATGGGAAGATGGACTTTTTCCTTCTTCCCATCAGTTAAGATCAGAATGGAAGGGGCTCACATCAATTTGGATCACCATATGACACAACTACTCTCAGGACACGGAGAGTTCAGAGGGAGATTACATAGACTCTCCTTGTCACCACATCCAAACTGCGCTTTTGGCAATTCTGACCAAACAGCCGAGCACATTCTGTGGCACTGTGAGATAATGACGGATGCAAGAGATGAATTATTGGCTGGTTTAAATGTACCAACGAGACCGGTTTGTAATTCGGATCTCGTTTCGAATAAGGTGAATTTCGAGTGTCTGAGGAAGTACACAAAGATCTGGGTTGAGAGATGGTCTGATCTTAGAGTCGAGAATTAGAATAAACTCAATAGCTTTATAATGCCAGGTGTTGCTCCTGGCCTAAACGGACGACGAGATTACCTCATTTTATATGTCGCTGGCTGTTATTTTTTTTTCTTTCTTTTTCATGTATATAGTTATTGTTTTAATCTTCCTGTATATATTTGCGTAGTATTTTATTGGATGTTGTAAATTTTCTCATGTATATAGTTATTGTTCCTATGCTTTATTGATCCATCTCTCTTCTAGGTCGACATGTACAAAACCGGATTATTATAAATTTCTTTGCAATTTTCTTTCTTTTCTTTTTCTGTTTCTATGTTTCACAGAGTGACGTGCTTGCTGGTAGCAGTAGTGAACTGTTTTCTTTTTGTTCTGTTCCGGTTTACCCCAACTCTGGGGTGGCATAAGACCTCGTCCGTGTATACACATCTTGGATGACCAAATCACGATGAGGGACTAGTGTCGTCGTCTGCTCGCTGCGCCTCCCCTGGGGACAGGAACTGGACTGAGGATGGGCTGAACGTCGATTGGTGACCTTCCGCCCTGCTTCCAGGTACTCCGACGCTTTCTCCTCATGGTCTTCGGGATTTTTCCCAACCCCAACTCACACTTTTCGTCAAGGCACAACCGGTTTCCTGGCTCAAGGGCGCGGAACCTGGTCCCCGTGAAACCTATCCAATGCCCTGTTCTCTCTCCCTAGGTCTGCCTGTGAGCGGGCGACGACACCCCCCACCACACAAAGAGGCGCACACTTTACCAATGTTGCAGGTGGCTGTGAATTACTATTTGATTTGTTGATACTTTGTACATATGATTTGTTTAAACTAACAAAATAGAATAGATCTTACTAACAAGTTACTAATACGCAGCACTTGCATACTGCGAATAACATTGTATGCATGGACATTTTGGAGGTCTTGTTTTGAAATTTTAAATGTAGACTCGCTATATCAAAAAAAAAATTAGCGTCCTTGCGAGAGCTCTGAAGGGGTACCATCAGTACCTAAAACAGGGCGGGGAAGTGGTGGGCCTCCTCCAGGCCAAACGTTTATTTGGGTCAAATCACAGCCGGTCGTGGAGTTAAAGCTTCCAAGTAAGTATATCAAATTATTATTTGTGTTCATTTGTACGTTACGATAAATATAATACATTTTTACAGTATAATCATTGCGTATTCTACCCATCTGACATTTACCAGGTATATTTATTGATTTCGCATGACATGATAATTATTCTCTACTCATTATAATATACATGGTGTCCGGAAACTCGTAGTACAAGGGGGAAACTGGTGAATCTACATCACATTTGGAGTCGATTTTGTAGTATAATTTTTTTTTGATTTGAGCTTTCGTTTTCGAGTAAATCGAGTCAGAAGTTGATTTTTTTTTTTTATCAAATTCTTATAAATTATTACTGAAGATCAAAGTACCAAACTAATTAAAACTATTAAAAATTTAAAAGTAAAACAAATAATGACGAAAAAATTTGAACCCTGAAATAGCCGAAAAATATATTTTTTTGGTTTTTTTTTTTTTTTTTATAAAAATGCTCAAATCAAAAAACTTTATGTTTATTTGGGTTCCCCGTGTGGTATACATTCTCAAGTTTCCGGCTTGTACTACGAGTTTCCGGACACCATGTATATTATAATGTGGTGATGGCTTTTAAATATTTCATCTTTTGTTTACCATATAATAAGGCACTGCTGAAAACCAGCTGCATTCCTGGAGAAACCCCTTTGTCCTTTCCCCTATGTGAAAAAAATAGCTCCCATCTATTGTCAAATATATGTAGGTATTTGTTGTTATTATTATATGAAATGGATTTCTAAAGATACATATTCGTACAGTGCTTTATAATAATATGTGGTTTATTGCATCGCTTAGAAGTTTTTATTATTATACATGTCACATTACATGTGATACACTTCAGGCCGCCGCGCAGAAAAGTCTCACAGTGAACTGGGCTGTAAACCGTTATTTTACTTTTGGTCTTTACTTTTCTGCGCGGCGGTCCTGAATTGGCGCTGGGCACGTCAACACATATCGACGGCAATACCGTGCCGGGCGGGAGAAGCAAATATTCTAACTTAAAATATTAATTTAACTATGAAATCTTAATCAATTTTCTTTTTTTTTTAATAACATCAATTCTAATAGACGGTTAACATTGGTAAAAAAATTACTGGAATTCCTTATTGAAGAATTAAATTTTTTTCCATACAAAATGTTTAAGCGACGTGGTTCTCACAGTTTGAATGACATCACACCCACACCCCGCCTCTTACCGCTCGGATTCCGCTCGTTTTGGCGGGCTTAATAAAATTCAAACTTTGAGAATTAATTTAACTATGAAAACAAACTTAAAAAAAAAATACTTGTATTTAAGTTTGAATAAAAAACGAACATTGATAAAAAAAAATAAAATAAAAATGGACTCAACTTCCTTATTGGAGATGCCATAGCATCACTGGCTCCAGATGGTTGGGAGCAGTTGGGACTCTTGTGCAGTATTCACATTAAAAATATACATTTACGTATATAATTTATTATAAAAAAAAAATAATAATATTGATGAGAATAATAATTAAGAATTAGGTGCATAGTGCATAAGTACACAGTAGAAGATCTCTCGAATTCTCAGTAAAAGGTCGTAAGTAAACATTGACAAATTCCGAGAGAAGTTTACATTCCTACTACATGTGACGTGTGATGTGACATAATGCAGTATGGCACCCTAAAACAAATTCAAGACACACCTAGACCTTAGCAAACAAACTAGGGGTTTGTCACATGAATATGTGTGAATATTCAAACATTATTTATTAACGCTTTAATCACATTTTAATTACATGACAGCATAAATAAAGGCAGGATAATAATATGAAAAAATAGTGGTAAATACAAGTTATATATATTATGTATTAAGGGTGCCTACTGAATTCGTCACACGTCCGCTAGAACAGGAGTATTTTCTTCGTAAAAGAATACCTCTCAGTCAGAAGGCCAGAGTATTTCCGCTTTGCATTAAAATCCAAATAAATGGAATATTTCTGAACGTATCCGAAAACTAAAAACTGTTTTTGACAGGTGATGAAATACGCTTCGAAATCGTATTAATTTAAATAAACATATAATTTTTTAAATATCATTTTTTTTTATGCAAACATAAAAAAAGTTTTAAAAATGGCTCACCTTACATTTTTCTATTAAGATTACTGATAACGAAACAAATAAAAACACCCACACGTTTTATTACACTAATGTCACCTCAGTTTTTGTGGTTTTGTGTGAAAAAAATTAATAAAAAAATCACAAAGTTACACCTTTTTTTTTTCAAATTGCGGTCGGGAACGTTGGTTTCATAGAGGTGAACATTTTAATTATTCTGTGTTAATCTTCTAGATTTGAATATAAAGCGTGGTGTTTTCTCTTTCTAACGCCGTTTAGATCACATTTATAACCATGAAGGTGAGGGAGACACAACGAAATCTATGAGACCATATGAGCTGTTAGCCTGAGTGGTTAAGTACGTCATGCCACAAAATGGTTTTTTTTATTTCGATTGGTAGTTATTTTCCAAATGGAAATGCCTTAACGAGGTCAACCACCCTAATGGCCGACCTCTGCTTGACCCGGCGGAAAGGTCACTGCGGTGTACGGGGCAACGTTAGTCAGTAGTCCAAGACATTATAATATCTACCCCCCTGGCACGGATTTAAGGGTGGGATTTTATACCCTGAGGGGTAATCGGAAACAATGAAGCCTCTAATAAATGAAATTCAAAAGGTTCGAATCACAAACTAAATTCATTCTTAGAAAAACATCGCGTTTCGGGATAATAACATCTATAACGAAATTTTAAGGGAAAGTCGTGATAAACTAAGGTAGGGTAGGGGTAGGGGTAGTGCACGTTTAATTTACTATCATACAGACAATCAGCGCCATTCTGATTATTTTTTTCACATTTGGATGGACCTTGTTAAATGCTGATTCTAGACCCACCTCAGCTTTTGATTAATCTGTGATCGTAAAGCATAACAGTTAAACGAGTAACATCACTAAGTAACTTGCCATCACGCCGTTTCTCCGCAGGAGTGGGCAGAGAAGACGGATATGTCACTCTTTGTCTCACTCACATTCATCGTCTCATACATACTCTTCTATTATTCTCACTCTTGGCCTTAATCTGACATGGCCATCGTTCACTCGCTCTACACGCACAAACCATCTGAGCGTCCCTTTCTAAATCCTTTAAATCCATACAAAAATTTAACTATATATTTATAAGTACATATTGCACCAGTATTTATACATATCCTATACGTTTTGCGGTGACAGGATAACTCATCAAAATGACAATTTATAACACATCTTTAAAAAGTTATATAAAGCCATGAAAAGTGATGAAACAAAAACAAGGTTAAATAGGTTGCGTAGGTTAGGTTTATAGGTTAGTTTTTTTTAGGAACCACGTTTTGCTTGTGTACGAACATATCGTGTATGAATACACAAAAGTTTGTATAATGTATAGAAACGAAGTGGAAAATGCGTCGACAAATTCAAACCCAAATAAATATTTGTTCTGTCAATATTGGCCGTCGATTATTCACATTGTTTCACCGAAAGGGGGCCTCTTTCATCCATATTTGATTAAACCAATCGATGGTCAAATTATTGTTCGTAGTTTAATTCTAAGGCCAAGTGCTAAAAGTGCCAAGTCAATAAGAAATAGGACTTACCAATGTCAACATTAACGGGTTTGACATTCACCACGAGCTACCAAATTCTTGAAAAGGTCTTGTCAAATCAAAGATTCAATCGAAGATCAATTATGAAACTTTACTACCCTAACAGAAATATATTTTTCTAGCGATTTCCATGTTATAATTTCTGATTTATAGTCGCTAAATACGTACAGCCTTACTTAAAATCGTGGTTTAAATGTTACGCGGCGCGTAAGGTCGTAAAAGTGAAAACTTGCTCGAGGCCGGCTTTACCAACGAAAAAGAATCTAATTTAGTAAGACGGTTTATAATTAGGTAAGCGTTAGGTTAAAACTACCAAAATATGCAACGAAACAAAATTAACCAAATTTTTAATTTCTTAAAAATCAAACCTACCTACGGTAAGTGAATCGGAAAACTGTAATATTATAATATTACAGAAAATTATTTGAATTGTCATTTCCAAAATTGGAACTGATGTGTCATGAAGAATTCAGATAAGCGATAAAGTACCTACGAATAACACAATATTTTTTTACCTGAAAATTATTTTAGTTCTTTATTTGAAATGTGTATTTCTTTGCTTGAATTTCTTAGGGTTGATCTGAGAGCAAATTCAGATTTACGTGATTTTTCAAGGGTCTGCACTTTTTAGCTAGCGTGAAATTATTACCACTCCTAAAATTATAATATCTCGCGATTTTTCACGGGTCTACGCTAGTATGTAACAAACTATTCATTCTATAGAACCAGTATTTAATTATGTAATGAAGGCTTTAATCCATTTTTAAATATGGTATTTATTTATTTTATATTATAGAAACAAACCGTACGTTGGATACAGTGATGAAACAATTTACAGATATTAAATATTTCAAGGTAGACCTATGATATGTTTACTTGTAATGTCCCATATGTGGTATGTATACAGGGTGACGTGTGTAGTGGATATGTGAGTGTGTTTTTACACGTTTGCGCATTGAACAGTTTATATAATTGACATGATGCTCCTTTTAAATAAGGTCTTAATGATTTTGGAAAGATCAGGGTCAAACTGGCGTGGAACAGTACCGGAGAACTAACTACAATACCCGCGAACTGGGGAAAAATAGAAAAATAAAAATAACTGGACACAGGCCAAATCCCGCCCAGGGAGTAGCATCGTCATGATTGCAGAAAAATAATATTTGAGCTGTCAGGATGGTTTAGTGTTTAGTGTTCAGTGTCCAGTGACCATGTCCATCGCATTAAAGAAGAATCGGTTATCCGAAAGTAAACCATCTTTGCTCACGTGTGCACGTGCGACTTCACACACAGCGCTGTGGAATATCCTTGACACCGGTCCGTAAACAGAACTAGGAATAGCTCTATTGATGTTTTAATCGATACGGGGACTATAAAATACATTGAGCTTCATTGATGGCCGGACACTGAGCACCTCCGATTCAATATTAACCCATCAGGCCTCTGGCACACCGAATGTTATATTTTTAATGATGCTGTCAGAAAGACGGAGAATTTGTGTGTATTTCCGCTTCTCAATAAAATCAAAATAAATGGGATATTTCTGAACGTATCCGAAAACTAAAAAATTGTTTTTGAAAGAATTTAACATTATTGCTACCTAACTTTTTGTCGATTCATGTAAAAATATATAATAAAAAATTCACAAAGTTTCATATTTTTTTCTTAAATTGCAGTCAAAACTTTTGGTTTCATAAGGCCTCGTAGTAAGCATTCAAAGATGGTCTAAGAGGGAGATATATAAATACGAATGTTAGAGGGAGCGCGCTAAATTAAAAAAAGATAAAAAATAAAGTGAAAATGGTGAAAATATTTGATAAAACACGACTCGTTTGAAAGAGAGCAAAAATCTGTCGACAAATATTTCTTTATGGTGAGGAAAAGCTATTATTATTTATTTATTTTTCGGAATAACTTTATTGAGTAAAACCTCAAATTGTAATATTTAAATAATGAAGACAATATTAGTGATTTCTAAACGAAAATCTGAAACAGAAAAATCAGAAAAGGAAACGGTCACATCTGGGACTCGAACCCAGGACCCCTGTCTTTCCGGGACAGTGCTCTACCAACTGCGCTAATGGGACCCTATCCCCCTCGGTCACTTTTAACTGTATCATACTTCGAATAAGAACTACTAACATTGTCTTCATTTTTTCACCGCACATTTTTTTTTTTTTTTTTACCGCACATTTTTATTGGCAACTATCTTTATGTACATAAAGATATATTTTTATGGAACTTAAATACTTTTGTTAACGAGAAACTTGTTATAAATCGGTAGAAATTGGGTATACGTGGGCTTAAGGTGCACATTTTAGTTGTACTGTGGTTAATAAGATATTTAGATTTGAATGTAAGGCTTGGTGTTTTCTCTTTCTAACACCGTTTAGATCATATTTGTAACCATGACAGTAAGGGAGACAACGATTTCTATGAGATCATATGAGCTGTTCCGAAAAGCGAACAAATAGAATCTACGGGTAGTAGCGGTTTGTTCGTAAAACAGAACAAAGTAGCCCGAGGAGTTAAAGACTTCGCAATCAATATGGCTTCCACCAACAAGCTAGCGATAAACAATAAACCATTCGGTTATTTTTCATCCAGGGTTGTTGGTTTATCAGACTAGTGTAGAGATATTCAAAGCATTCTGTACTGTGTACACTATTATTTATGTTACGAACTGTTTACTGTTTTATATGGTGATACAGAAGTATAATGAGGTGTTACCAAGGTTGTAGACTGGTCGAGCCAATGTTAGGTCTCCCTTGTACGAAGTACCTACCTACACGATGGTCAAAATAGTATCTTTGAAATATTTGGGAAATTCAATGTGAACCAAATGGCGACGTTTTGAAGATCATAGAGTTACTCATGAAGTTTAAATGTCAGGCATTTCAAAAATATTAAGGACGGGTTGTTTCGGAGAATTTGAACAATTCATCAAATTTCAACGTTCATTTTCAAGTTCTGTGAAGGATTTTTTCAATTTCTGTTTTTATTTCAGTTTTGTCAAGCAACTAGCCTATAATGATATAATAACAGAACTTGAATAGGACTTTCACAGAACCCGAAAATGAACATTGAAATTTGATGAATTGTTCAAATTCTCCGAAACAACCCGTTCTTAGATTCGGACTACACTTAGGGCAGTATAAAAAACTACATAAAAACAACAATTTCTCAAATTGGGAGGCTGGTTTGAGTACCGCCGCCCCGGTACCATTTATTGGACAGCCAACACCCCTGCCTGGGTGAGGTCTTTCTAGGTCTTGACGACGGATGCGTTTGCCCACCTACTGCGTGGTGGGCCGGATCGCAAGAGACTGGTTGAGGGAGATCTTTTAACCTCTCCAGCAGACTCTCTCGACCCACTTGCACCGCAGTGGAAAGGATGGATTTATACGTGCGTCACTCCTAGACACACTGAACCCCAGATTCCTACCAACCCATCACACCTTTTTTCCGTCCCAGAATTTCCTCTCCTTCTTTACCCTAAAAAGATCTTCCACACAACATCCCCAAATATGACATAGACCCCGAGTGAAATTATTTTACAACAAATGCATTCAAAAATTTTATAACAGTTTTATTTAGTTATTAGATTACAAATACAACCAACCAACTTCAGAGTAGTGAACACGCTGACGACACTAACGGTTTTCGTTATGTTGCCGTGTCCGACTGCCAAAATTAAATCAAAGCAAAAAAGCGATTTTTACAGGTTGTAGAGCTAGTTTTTGACCAGTCTGTAGTCAATAGGTACCCCTACTACCTAGTACCCACAAGGTGCTGTAACACGCTCTTGGAAACGACTAAATAGGGTTACCTTTGGAAAGGGAGGCGAACTATGACGTTGGCGCGACTCGCAATTGAGTTAAGCTGTACAAATAATACCATCATTGGGAAAACATATTTTGAAAGGGTTATTCAGGTCAATTTCTATGTATGACCAAATTCTATGTATGACCAAATTCTATGTATGACCAAATTCATTCAAAGCCAACACTGACTATAACGCAAATTAATATCTTCACACGGAGAAAAACGAGTATTGCTAATTTATTATTGGTTAAAAAGGTATTGAAGACTTCCTGATAAACCTTTAGTAAATTTCTAACATTTTATCACGATATGTGTACGTATTATTACTAAGGACGGGTTGTTTTGGAGAATTTGAACAATTCATCAAATTTCAATGCTCATTTTTGGGTTCTGTGAAAGTACCATTCAAGTTCTGTTAATATATCATTAAAGAACTGAAATAATAACAGAAATTGAAAAATCTTTCACAGAACTTGAAAATTAACTTTGAAATTTGAAGAATTATTCAAATTTCAAAGATAATTTTCAAGTTCTGTGAAAGTTCTATTCATGTTCTGTTAATATATCATTATGGACCAGTCGCTTTATAGGACATTTGTCACAAATGGTCATTCAGCACCATTTTTTTTGTTTTTTACGTTTAAAAGATCCTCGTCAAAGGTCGATTCCAGGTGAGTTTCAGCTTTCTATCAAATGGTAACAAGACGACAAGCTTAATAACATAATAGTTGTCCTCCTTTGCTGATCACAATTTGTTCATAACCTAAAACGGACTTAGAATCGGCATTTAACGGAGACCTTTCAGAGGAGAATGTTACATTTGAATTTCTGCGAAACAACCCGTCCTAAGTCTTTTCGGGGAAGTCAAAGAGTCGAACTTGCTAGGACACCATGTAATATATTAACAAAAATAGCTGAATATATTTTCCGCAGATTTTATAGCGATTTCGAAATCGGAATCGTTAAGATATTCGCCACGCAACGTTACTCCCATTTCAATACAACAACGGAGCGTGGTACAATGGGTTACCTCGGCGACTCGTTGGGGTAAACAACGAGTCACAAGTTTCGGTTGTTCCAATAGCATTAGCTTTGATTTCACAGTCAGCAATGCTCGGTTTCCACTTCGCGTAATATGCAAATCGGTAACCAATAAGCTAGCTTCGTATTAGGTCCGTGAAATACTCGTACACCACGCTATATGACCCCATAAATCACCTACCAGAATCTTAGTTTTATTTTGAGCTTTATATTACCTACCCTAATATTTATAGTAGAGACGATTTTAGTAAATATAACTTCTCAAAAGTCTCGACTTGTTCTGTTCTACTTCGTTCATATGGTGGTGGTCAGAGGGGAACGTCTAGGTTAGTGAGCCAGTCTACGGTCTCAGGAGTCGCCCTGTGGACCATATAAATCCCGCCGGGGAATGAATGTAGCGGGCATTCGTTGACCACACGTTCGGTGGTCGGCATCGCACCGCATTCACACATCGCCAACTCTTTAAGGCCTCACCTGTGCGTCATGTGGGCACAGCGGCTGTGGGAGGACCTTATCCTATTAATGGCGGAATAGAGTTTACGAGGCAGTGAGAAACCAGGCTGTCTCTCAGTCGACGGCTCGATGCGAAAAACATTCGAGGGCCGCAAATCCTGCTCGATGTTTGACAAAAATTTACGACATGACTTCTTGTAATAACGTCTTGGTGGTATATCTGTGGTGGCTTGTGTCGAGCTGCTCGAGCGTGTGGACACAACGACGTGCTCCAAGTCAACATGTTCGATCGAGCCAAACCGTCGAGTATGAATATACATGTGTATATAGCTTAACGTCCTATCCACAAATCTACAAGACTTCTGTTCACACCATTGAGTATAAAACACGACCTTCGACCTTCATTTGTATACCGTTTGTTTTTTGTAGGATTTCTGGTCGAAGGGTTATTTTTGACACCATAACTGCAATGTTTTGTATTTTATATCGATGTATTATGCAGAATGGTGTATTCTATCTAAAGAATAGCGCTTTCGTTGTTGGCTGGCCCAAGTAAATAAAGAATTTTTGGCCCGAGATGTTTGTCAAACGGAACGAAAAATAATAACAGCGGCAAAGAGAACTATTTTTATTGAATTACGTAACAGTTTCAAAACGAAGAGCGAATTAGGGTTTTACGTTAAA